>OMOW01102516.1:0-11034 GCA_900312555.1 Lamprogrammus exutus | reverse complement strand
ATTTGCATCTCGATATAGCAACTTTTTCCACTTTCTGTTAACTTTGGTAGATATGAACTTTGTTGATATTTTTGCCCATTTCTAGAAAATGAAGATGCTAATTTTAAGGACAAAATTCAGGCATATGTGTCCTAAACAATTTCTACAGCCATGAAAATACTGGAAAAGTAATGGAATTTGAAAATATTCTTTTCAGGCCAGGAGACGTTTAGGAAAATCATGAAATATTTATGAAATTTTAATAATGATTAGATTCTTACTAGCCAAGGCTGCCAAGCTAGAACCTGAGAGCTAAAAACGATAACGATATTTCCTGGAAATCTGCTCTCGTAACATCTTCCGGAACCAGACAGTGACGTTTGCTAGGAGATGTGGTCTTGGGATTCCTTGTTCTTGAGTGATTACTGATTTTGTTAGTGTTTGCTAGATTAGAGCTAATGGACAGTGAGGAAGTACCATCACAATGCAAACAAATGTAGTTTTAATATCTAATATTTAATATAAGTTATGGCTAAAAAAAAACGTTGAATACACAGGATATGCTGTGTGTACATTGATCTTACAAGTTTGGATTCTTCAAGTTGCATTACTAACAAGTTTAGATTAAAATTACATAGCAGATGTAAAGAAGAAGTCATAGAAAAGTTTTGGAATTTATTTGGCAATTGTTTTTAGTTTTGTCATTTTAAATTTCTGTTCTGAGATGATATTAAAAAAACAAGTGTTGACTTCAAATCTACACTTGTTAACTTTACTTTTTTATTTCCATTCCTTTCGCTCTAATTACTTTCTCTCAGTTTAGCTGGTTCAGTTAAGTGGAGATAGCCAGGTGGGGCTGAGAGCATCACTGCTGTTAATGTGGTGTCAGACATTAAGGTCGATACCCAGCTTGAAACGAATATCTATCAATTTTTAGTTTTAGGGTTGGGGGCAGGGTGGTGACTTGGCTTCTGAACATATCACACCAAAAAAATCAATCTTGCCATCAGTGGTGCCTTCAAAACTGTTCACCATGACAACGGAGCCTTTCTTGTTCTCAGTTTATTCCTAGAAGTTGGGTGCGTTTTTAAAAAGTCACTAAAAATGTCTTGAAGAGGCTGTAGATTTCAATATTGTAGTCCAGCACCAAAGTTGCATTCTGTTCCACAATTGTATGTTGCCTTCCCTTGATGTCCTCCCTTCAGTGAGCCTTTTTGTGATGATATCAGTGAAATCTGCTCCGAGGGAAGGGAGTGACAGCAAGGGACCAACTGAAGTTGGAACTGAACAGCACTAACAACCAATAAAAGGAAGTGTTGCCATAACATACTTTCCTCCTTGTGAACGAATGGAAGAATGGATGGCTGCACTGTGGCCATATATCGGCAAAATAGATGGAAGCATTTCCTGTAGGAAATACATGTGAATAATGTCAACTGTCACGCTGAGCAGCTTGATATAATAGCTCATAAATTATTATTATATTAGTGATAATAATGATATGAAGTAAGCCAGACAACACGTGTGATCGTGTACAGCCTTCACACTAACAACACTCAGCACTTCTTTTCGAGCAGAGAAAAGGTGAATATATCCTAGAAGAAGAGGTAAACAAATTGCCATGTGAAGTTGTAGTCATGATAAGCTATTTTTAATGAGCTCCAGCGACTATTACCGGTGAAATAGTAAACATGTCTGCACATTTTGTCTGAATAGCTCACTAAAGAATGTAAACATTGAGGCTGTGATGTCAGAGCCCCCTGCATCTGATTCGACAGACTTCCTGTCGCAGTGCATTGTGGGATACACTCAATGCTGCAAGTTAGCAATTTGCTTCCTTGCTTGAAGGGAGGAAAACCAAGTGAACAAGGGAGGATATCAGTGTGCCCTTGCTTCTCTTATTTCGGAACCAAATTTCACTTGGGTTTGGCTGCCATCTTACATCTGGGCATTTTGGGGATTCCCCCCTTGACTCGAGGGAAGACAACATCAACATTTTTGGTGGAACTGAATGCAACCTAACTAGCACAAACTTGTGTGTTTAAAGCACAAATGGGAAGTAACCCTTGTGGTCAGTTCCGACTTTACACATCTCCCTCTACAAAAACAGTCTTTACACAATTGTTTTCACGTGCTATTCCACCTTTGATAGAACAGTGAAAGTGGAAAGTGAAAATCCTGAATTTGATCACCGTCTGTGCTCAGTGGATGCAAAGCTTTATTTTCATGTCTGGATGCTGATCTATAAATATCAGTGTTTTTGAGTAAAAATGTTACTGTGTGTCAACATGAGTCATTGCTGATACATGTGGATGTTTCACAGGAAGTATGGTTCTCTAAGTTACTTTGTCTTTTTCCACAGCACACGTCTCACAGCAATGGCCGACAAGATATTAGCACACGCTCTGCACGGTCCGGGGTTCGGTCTCGCAGCTCCGGAGCTGACGAACCGCAGCAGCCCCACGTCGGCAACTACCGGCTGCTCAAAACCATTGGAAAGGGCAACTTCGCCAAGGTCAAACTGGCCCGACACATTCTCACCGGCAGAGAGGTGAGAAGAATTTAGCTTATAGACCACACGACGAGAATTCAGAGAGGTAGGAAATTAAATAAGCTGCAAAATCAGGTCAAATTATGAATTAAAATGTTCCATCAACATTATATTTTGCTAGTGAATGGAATTGGAACAGAATTGGATGCTAAAGATCTCCATATTACCATATTGTGGGAATAAACAGTTCATTACTTGTTTATTGTTGAAAATGCCGTAGTCAAATGGAATTAGGGTTGTTTTACTTTGAGCAGCGCAATATTTACATACTGAATAAAATTGAAATTGATGAAGTAAAATAAACAAAAATTGTTTCATATGGTTCACTGCTTGAAGCATGCAGTGATTTAAAACTGCTTTTGTTCAATTAAGAATGCAAGAACTATGTCATGTATTTTCTGTAATAATGGAATCGTATATAGACCATTTCATACACAAAGGTTATTCAGAGTGCTTTTACATGAGACGATAAGTAAGAAATAAACAATAAGATATTTTCAAATAGAAATGAAAAATAATTTTTTTTTAAATAGAAAAGAAATGAAAAAGGTAAAATGGGAATGAATAGAAAAAAGAAGGGGAGGGGGCTCTAGTTTGTGTGATTTCTTTCTCATTTACCTCCGTTGCATTGCCTCCGTCTTAGAAATGAAACCCTTGTTTGCTTTTGCAGGTGTAAAGTGTTAATGCAGGTAGTAGATATTGGACACAAAAGGTGAAAAGATCCTGTCAAAAAAAAGGATCTACGCAAAAATCTAAATGTAGCCTGTTTTTTTTTAATCCAAAGTTTTCCCTTTGACAGTGATAAATTCGCTTGTGTTCTGTGACTCAGTCTCTCCTTTTCCCTGTTCTGAGCGTGTTTTTGTTCTTTTCTGGTTCATATTCTTCCTCTGTTTCACACTCCTCCTTGCTGTTTTATTCCATTAGCTCAGTTTTCACTGCTGTTTTCTCTCTCAACAGGTGGCAATTAAGATAATAGACAAGACACAGCTGAACCCAAACAGCCTTCAGAAGGTAATTCACCCCCTTCTCTCACTTCTCGTACACTCACATTGCAGCAGATTTAATTTACTAATTCATGAACCACAACAGATTTAGTATTAATTGTGTAAATGGGGAGCAGGGCATGCTGAGACGGAGCATGAATTAAGACCTTTTATGTTAATATGATCCTTCTGCCACTGGGCAAGATGATTGGACAGTAGTGATAGCTGTCGCGATAGAGATTATACTTGATATAAACGTAATACATGCTCGATGAATTGGTCAATAGAATGCTTTGCTCGCCTCTCACAGACTGATTGTACCACCAATCAGTGAGAAGGCAGTGTTATATCTGCTTGTGTCTACACTGCTGTAAACCTCAGCAGAAGAAGAAGAAATGATGATAGATGTGTTAGCTAGTCAACACGATCGCTCATGCTGGATTATTTTGGTTGAATAGGAGAAGTGGGAGATCGGTGAAAAATTAATGAACCGTTTAAACTAGTTTCAAGCAGCGGCGGAGAAAATGACATGCTGATGGCTATGTTCGCCGACTGAAACTGCAATGCTATTGTTGATAAAAAAAAAAAAGGCACAATGACTCCAGAAGTTTGGTGATATTTCAGCTATTTAAAATTAAATAGATAATAATGGATAATAATAAAGATTTTTAAAAAAAACTGACCAACTCCCATTGTTAATTGTGTCGGAGACCTGTGCCGAACAAAACGGGTAATTCGACCCAATTTGTTCCATCACCTTAAGCAGTTTCATCCGCTTGAACATACGACATGCAATTCAGGCAAGTGTTTGTCAGCAAACAAATGGCCAGGTACCCATGGCAACAGCAACGAACCATAGTTTTACCTGTGCCATGCCATATGTCCAAAAATCCAAAAGACGCAAGAATGCATGCAGTAGCACTACTAATTGCTAAAGCTATTGCAAATATCATCTTCAGCCATGACGGATTCAGAAGAGATATGAACTGCCTGGATGTAAATATTTCTCCCACACTATGCTTCCCCACCTCTACACAGGATGTAGGAAGGTGATAGAGGAAATATTTTATTTATTTTAGAGATACGACCTTAGACTATTGTTTTGTTTTATTTTGTAAAATTCAGGTTTTTTTTTAGTTAGTTAGTTTAGTTTAGTCTAATGTTCTACCTCTAAGGTAAATTGCAATGCTTTTCCTTTGTTTTTTGGCTTAACATTGGGTGTCTTCATTCAAAAGGTAATTTTTAAGTCTGAAAGGAATTACTTAATATACGTCATGATATATAGCGCTATTTACTGAAAGAGAATTAGTAAATCGTGGTAGAAAAAAAAGTCTATATCGCCCAGCCGTAACTGACTGTTCCACTTCATGTACATTATGATGCACCTAATGATTATTTTCAGTATTGATCAATGTGAATTGATTATTTCTAAGTAGGCATTTAGTGTATATGTCAAAATAATGTTTAAACAAAAATTAAAAAAAGAGTGACAAAGGCTCATCCGGTTCTGGGAGATGTCTTTAAATTGTACACTTAAAAAAACAGCAGTATTCAATGTATAATATGAAACCGAGAAATGCAACAAATGGTCACACCTGAGAAAATTAAATGCTAGCCATTTATACTTGACATTTAATTATTTTTCTGTTGATTGTCATTTAATCAATTGTTTCAGCATTATAGGAGACACAAGCATATGGTACTGTAAAAGTAGCTGTTAAAATTAGATCGTATTTGTGCTCGGCTTAAATTTTTTCTAATTTGGCAGAAAAATAACCCTAACTAGTACAGGTGGCTGTTTTGGAGGCATTACAAATCGTCTTGTTGAAAGCTTTTCTGCCTGTCAGCCTATTTCTCTCCTATTAGAGATGTTTTTGAACATCCATCAGCCTCCATGAGTGACTATATTTAATTTTATAGGCTCTTTAGTGTTTGCTGCTCAGTTGTCTTTGGACCAGTAGTGGCAGCTTTGTTTTCCTTGTTAAATCAACAAATTCTGGAAGCGGGTTGGCTTTAATGCTAATTTAACCATCAAAAATCGATGCTCCTTCAACCTAGTGAAAAACAGTTTCACCTCACAGTTTGACAAAATGAGCTGAGGAGAATCGGAGCCAATGGGAGTTTCTTTCTTTTTTGGGGGGGCATGAGAACAATTCATGTACACTTATCTAAAGGAATTGGGATGAGTGTGTGGTTGTTTTGATCCCTTTTGTTATGTATTTTGGCTTTGTACACCAGCCTGAAGGTTTCTTAGGTCATGAAAATCCTGGAAAAGTCATGGAATTTAAAAATGTGTTTTCCAGGCTTGGAAATGTTTTAGTAAATGTTGAAATAGTGGAAGAGTTTGGTAAAAAATCATATTCAAAACAATATTCAGGCATTGAGCTGTGCTGACCACAGAAGTTGTATAGTGGGCACCTTAAGTTATTGATTCACTTTTTTTGTTTAATCCTCGCACTAGCATGAGGAAGCTGCTCACACCTATGTTCACCAAGAGTGGAATTGTAAAAAAAACAACAACAAAAAAACTCACATCCTGTCTTACCTCTGGGATAATGGCTCATTCCAAATCACTCTTTCAAATTGCAGTCCATAATTAAGTTTACGTAAAGTTAAATTTACAATGACGGAGTAGTTGTAAAGATTTCTTTGCCTATTACACTGTTGAAATATAGTCTTGTCAGTTTGGCAGGTAGTTATGGAAAAGCCATTGGGAGGGATTTTGAATTTAATGTGCAGATAAGTGTTATTGATGTGGGGGTTTTCTGCTTGTCAGACAGATAAGATGGGACTAGCAGAGTATGGTGGCTGGTGATGGCGGTGATTTTGGGTGTTGATGTTTGGCTAGCTTCTGTCTCTCTGTCTCTCATTGCTGTCAGCGGTCGGTAGCAGTTTTCCATCAGTTTTTCCAAAGCTCCATTGATTCTGGCCTTTGTATCTCAGAGGCCTGGGCCCTTTGGTGTGACAGAAAAACACTGAGTCATGACAGCGCTGTTCACAGAAGCACAAAGCGCGAGGCTTTTGTCGGCAAGTCTTGTTGTTTTTAGGTTACTAGTTTGTCACAATCAAGGAGTTGAGTTCAAGGTAGGGCATCACAATACTGTAAAACGTTGCATTGAAGTTTTTGCAATAATTTGATATTTATAAGACAAAAAGGGTTAAATTGACCCTAATGAACTCAACATCATCTTTATGGAATCCAAAATATTTACACTAGAGGAAGATTAATTTACATATACAGTACGTTTTATGACCATGTGAGTAATTTGTATTTGGTTTATCAGTTGGTGTTATTTCTATCATAAAACACTATTTTTCTGATGTAGAAACAAAATCATACAATTGGGAAATACAACTTTCTAACCACACTAATGCTCCTTTCAGGCACATAAAAGACAGCGTTATTCCCCATCCCAGGTCCTTTCTCTGTATTCCTATAAGCTGCTGTGCAAGCAAATATCCACTGCACGAAGCGAAGTACCAGAAAGCAAACAATAAACTCCTTTTTAACCTAATATGCTGTGTTTGAAGTGCATGTGCACCTGATGTCATATTAGCTGGAAAGGAAAATGTTACCAGAATGACTGTTGGGGTTGATAAGCGAATGCACCACATGGAGCTTAGTTACTAAACTAATGGAGGGGAGATATGTATTGATTGTACACCCCAGTGTTTTTGGGATAAAAGACATGGATCAGATTCATGGCTGATTTTTGGCCGTGGTGTTATTATGGATAAGTAAGATGGACAAACTATCATAATGATATCAATAATTATATCAGCAACATCTCTAGATTTTGATGGTTTTCCCTTCTTTTGCTTGTGCTCAGGTTGAGATAGGTTTAATCTTGGTGGCTGTGTTCTGGTTTTTCCTGTCGGCTTCCTCTACTTTTAACAGCTAAGCTGCATCAGTGCCGACACCAGTGAGTCCTGAACTCTTATGTAAGTGGAGAAATTGGCGAGAAGCTGGTAGCGGGGGATGTGGTCTCTGCAGCCTAAATGTTTATTTTCAGCCTCCGTTCCTAACCGTTTGGAGGAGCTGATTCGACATTCACATCTGTCACTATGCTGTCTGCTTTCAGCTCTCACTCCTTTCTTCTCTGTCCTCCTTTAACTGGCAGAGGGTCATGTTATTGTCCAGGTCAAATGTCAAAGCAAGGGCTGTGACTCTTAAAGCCATGATTAAATCTAAACACCGTCCATCAGATATAAACACAATCCACTGTGTTTTTTCTGTCTGGGACAACCTCTGCCCCCTGTGCTGAGCTGTTTCCTTTCATTAAGTGTTTGTACAAGAGTTATTGAACCTCTGCTTGTCATTTAAGGTTTCTCAACCCGTAGAGACTTTCCTGTGGGGCATAAAGTATTAATCTCAGTTGCTTCTATCATGTGAAAGAACAATTATATTATCTGTTTCTCCAGGTCTCCTCCATTCATTGACCTACTACAGCAAGATAAAATAGAAAGCTTATAACTTGGTGCTAGAGTTTGGCATTTTGTTAGTCTGCCACAACTGGAAAGGTTGAGAAATAAAAGTTCTGATCCTGTGCTGTGATTGGAGCAGTTTGATTTGTTTTGCCAAGTGACAATACATCATTTGGCTTTAACTGGGTTACACACTACTTAGAAACCATTGATGCAATGACGTAGTCAACATTTACTTTTCAGTCTGACCTGACATCCTGTTGTTCAGGTTGAATGCAGAGGACCACTGACGAAGCAGCCAATTAGGAGCCAAGCTGACTGACCAACAAGGACCCCCTGTCCCACATAAATTCAAAAATTGCAATGTGACGATTTCTACTGGCATCCAGCTACAACATGTGCAGACATGTCTACTTTTTTCTATTTTTTTCCAGTGCAGTAAACTGCAACAGCTTGCATAGCTAATGGTTTTTGTTCATCGTTTTGCCACGTTTGTTTAGTCTAAAGTCACATTTGCTCTTGGTTTGATTGCAAGAGATTTAATGAGATTTCCAGTTTTGAGAGTTTCTAGACTCTGGTAGACGGTGAAGAGAAATCTGTTTGTGAGGTGTTTGTTTTTAAGTGTGTTTTCTGTCGGGTGTCTCACATTTTCAACATCTAATAAGATTTGAAACATTTTGTTGTATGAACCAGGCATTAGAGGCACAGAGAAGCACTTCATCCCACTTAGAAAGGAAAGAGTAACAAAATGTACTAAGAGCAAACCTCAGTCTACATCCATCAGGCTGAAGTTACAGGGACCTGAGTCTGGTTCGTGTGACTCACCTCAAAGTTTCTTTCTCAGTAGGGTGAAATTCCCAGTATCCAAATAAATAAGCCAATGGTGAGCCTGTGTGACTTTGGTTTACAAGCCTTGGATCACCTGTAATGTGCAGGATAAACAAGACAGGACAGTTTCCCTCACAGGTTTTTTTAATGAAGCAAACCAACAATAGGTGTGATAGCAGCGTTACACTGTGTGTCATTTTGCCTGAAGCTGCCTTATATTGATCACAAGACAGATTGTGCAATTTGGAAAGCCGTGCATCATTGTGGTTGTATGACTGGATCAGCAGTAGGTTTATGTTCCTTGACCTAATGGTTGGATTATGTGGTGAATCACTTGCTGCCCTTTTTTTCCACTGGGGCGGAATCAGCTAATTCTATTTACTTCATAACAAACACGGGTCAAAGTATTTCCATGAAATTGTTGGTTTCAGTTGACAAAGTTTGTGACTGACAGCCCATCTAACTATCATGATCAGATTTGTCCTGCCATTGCTACTGACTGAGTTGCTAAACAGACAGTTCCTGTTGCAACTGGCAGAGATAAAGCTTTTCTCCCTGACCGACAATGGCTTGGTTTCCACTGTCAGATTAAAAACAAGCTGAGATTTATCCCTCTGTACTTTCTGAGAGCTAAGGAGAGTATTTTCAGTGTAATGGCCAAAGTGGGATTGTGTAATGGCAGTGAGGGAGACCTCGGTCTCAGTCTGCTGCTGCTCTTTTTCTCCTTCTCCTCATCGGCAAACAGTTTTGTCATGGCTCAGTTTGTTAAGTTGACTTCCAAAATGCCTGACTTCTTCCTAAAACCTCTTACAGTTGTTCAGAATTAACCCCTCAGGTGTCTCTGAAATCTATAAAATGAGATTTGTTATCCTAATACACCACACAGTCAGTGTTCACTGCAGGATCCATTTTCCAATGCTTTTCCATGCACTGTTTGCATAAGCAGCAGACTAAGCAAAGAAGCCCTGTTGTCTCTCCCTAGCCACCCTCTCCACCTCTTCCTGGGACATCCCTTGGCGTTCCCAGACCAGATGGTATACAGTGTACGTCCCTCCAGCATATTCTAGGTCTGCCCCATGGTCTCCTAGTTGGACATGCCTACAATACCCTTTAGGAGGCATCCTGATGAAGGCAGCTGTATGCTTCATCCTAGTGCTGTACGATTGCAGCCAAAATGATTATCACACTTTAGAACAAAATATTTTTATTGCTCTTTAACAGTGTTATTGCACACAGAGGAGGTATGAAAACGGATCAGACTCAGTTATGGTCACTTAGAAGCAGTCGCACTCATTCAATTTATCCCAAATGAAAAAAGCATTTTAATAAATGAATGTGTTATCATAGTACAGATAAGAACATGAAAAAGCTGTCTATAGAGCCAGTTGCCTAAGTAGACACCATAGTCAGCTGCCTTTTTATACAGTCGATCAAGACTTAAATAACTTTTAAATACACATATTGGTGTGGTCCAAAAACAAAAAAAAGTGAATATAGGACAGAGGTCTAACGTAAAACAAACTTTACCACTTAACTGAACTTTGACCCTTACATGTGTTATCTGCTCGTTCAAGAAACTCACAGGGTTTTTGAGACTTATAGCCCATCTACATAGTAAACTACATGCATCACCACATATTTACATCTAATCTTTTGTAATTGTACACTGAAATGGCACAATACTGAACATGAAAGCATCACCTGCTGTTTGTCTCCATCTGTTTGCCTCTCAGGCAAACACCAGCAGTGCAGTTCACAGGCCATCCTGCTGGTTCTGTTTAAGCTAAACTCCAGAAACTGTAGGTTCAAGTCTGTTGGTTTACCCATCTGTCACACAGCTTCTCTCCTCATCACCCACTCCATTGGGTGCACGTATTAAGCTAATATATGAATAAATGAGTAATGTTTATTATCCCGTTATGTTTGAGTGCTAAAAGAATTTGTCAATAATCAAGGCTCACAGTTTCTATTGTTATAGAGAGAAGATTGGTTTCAACTGATTACAAAGCTTTGTGATTCCCACTCCAATGAAATACTGATCACTGTAGTTTACAGATTTAGCTTCAAAGGTGCTGCAACGTGAGCCCTCGCGCTTGTGGTGTTGCATCTTCACTTTTGCAGATAACATACGTGGTGTCGAGCCCCTTTTCCGGTAGATGATAAAATCCAAAGTGTGCCCAAAGCCATGCCTCGAGATAGTTAAGGTGTGGAATTAATTACTGAGAGGAGCTTTCTTCCGCAGCCATAGTGTCGCCCAGCAGCATTAGC
>OMOW01102514.1:0-13127 GCA_900312555.1 Lamprogrammus exutus | reverse complement strand
TCACACTCGATCCAGAACAAACATCAAGCAAAGAACAAAAGATTGACAATTTCACACAATAGACATTTTTAATATTGAAACTATTTATAAGCGTCATCTTGAGTGTGTGTGTGTGTGTGTGTGTGTGTGTTTGTGTTTGTGTGTGTGTGTTGGTTGACACATGCCTGTTGGAATGGCAGAGAACACACTCTGTGGCGTAGGTTTTTCCATCAGTGCCACATACTGGTTCATACTGCCTGGAGCAGAGTCCCTCCTCATACTGCTCACAGGCAGGCTGCACACAGAAAAATGAAAATTGAAAACATTGTATCAATATTGTAGCAGACTATTAGGAATGGCTGCTTTGTAAGCAATACATATGAATCAATAATGATTGAATTTCCACAAAATATGCTGCAAATATACAGTACATTAGTACAGAGATTCCCTCTCCTTGAATGTATTAGGAGTGTAATAGGAGCCATTGGTGGGGAAAAAACAAGTGAGAAAGACACATAAAAAATATAATAACTCAGAAAAAATGAGATGTATATAAGTCCTGATTCAGTGAAAGGATGTCAAGTCTACAGAGATGTGGCTAATATGAATTAAAAAGTTAGCGCGAGGGACGTAGAGAGACAGAGAGGGCAGCAGAGCAGACATGCTTAACAATAGCTCCTGAAAAGTTTACAGAGTAATGGTTTAAAACTTGAAATAAATACTCAGGCATAGATAAGAAGGAAAACACAGGAAACCCAAACATACAAAGAGAAAAACCTAATTTGGATTAAAACAAAATTGCAAAAAGAAGAAAAGAAGTGAGTGGGAAAAACACCCAGTCAAATTAGTCCACACAGAAATATGCAAACAAATAATGCAAGTCAATAGAAACTCAACAGATAATGCTTACTGAGCAGAATCAGGCCAAATTCTGTTGTTAATCAGAATACAAAAACGATCAATCAAATATTGGCAACACATAAAACAAAGCAACCCCAATCCTACCAGTACCTAGCCCTGCAATGCCAAGAGACAGGCAAAGAGACAGAAAGTTCCCTCAGTCAGCTGGTGGTGTCTCTGAGTGCACTAACAAACACTAACAGAGTTTAGCTACAGGAGCAACCTGAGAGACGACCAGTCACTATCAACCAAATCAGAGCACAGCAAAAGCACAAGCACAGAGCAAACATCACCACAGTGAAAAATGTAGTGCTATCTGGCCCTAAAACGAAATTACACTATGACAGCCTACCTGAGCACAATGACTGATATTAAATATTGCACAATGCTGAAAAAGGACAGACTCAGTGCAAACAGCCTGGATATAGAAACCGGCAGATAGAAGAAATCATAGCTGCCCAAACACCAGAGAATCTGCCAGCAATGCCACACAACAGCAGTGGAGACAGAGGAGCATTTCCAACTGGAATATTCAAAATTTAAGCCTGCCAGGGAAAAATACATCAAAAAATTCCAACAAATATATCCAGACTTCACCAAAAAAAAACAAAAAAACTGAAGACACGTAAAGCAGCAAACTAACAGGAAAATACATTTATGTGTGCCACCAGATGAGAGACACTGAGCCATAACACACATACACACAAACCGAGAGATACCCTGTGTATATTGCATACACTGTAATATAACTGTAATATATATACACACTGTATATTTTTCATGTCTATTTAATTGTTCTTTCAAGTGCATTTTTAATCTCTATTATTATTGTAATTAGTGCTTTGGCAATACTGTAAGTTTATACGGTCATGCAAATAAAGCCTTTTGAAATTGAAAGTGGGAGAGAGAGAGAGAGATAGTACTCTGCCAAGTATAATAAACAAGCAGACATCAAAATGTAGTATACACAGAAGTGACTGTGCAGTACACGGACAAGTATCTGTCCGCTGCTGTCTGCATTCACAACCTTTTTGAAGTACAGTATATTCTGGCCTTGAGGGGGGCCTCACTAGTAGTCATAGGCGTTGAGAGGGTGGGGCTTTTGAGGCTTAAGTCCTGGATGTATCCTCCCAAGCCCCTGATCGTTTTTATCATTCATACTTTATTAGGCAAACATTCTTGTTGAATACTGGCTTTATCTGGTAAATCACATTGTAGTGGCTTTTCACTGTGACACAATGCCTGTGTTTCTCTGCGAACCTTCACATCAGATGCAAAGTGGATGATGACAGAGAGTTGTGTGAACCAAAAGAAAACATAAGGCGTCATTTATCAATATTTGCATATTGTTATCTTACATTTTTTGCATACTTGAAGGCATCAGAACAAAATAAGAAAAGTCCACATCGGATTCATGACATGCGTCCAACAAATTTGATCATACACTGGCACAGTTGTTGATGAATCCCACCTGGCCTTAAATTGAGTGCGCAATCGTGTTACCTGGTGATTAGCATAAGGAAACCACCCACAAAATCCCATAAAAGGCATGTTAGTGATGTGGATGACTGCATGTATGCCACACAAAGATTACAAGAAGAAGAAAAAAATGTGTTTCAGGGAAATACAGTACATTCCCATCTGTCTGAGGTTGAGTTGAGAAAAAAATTTTCCGAGTGCCAGCAGCAGTATTACAGGTGCAAATAAAAAGAGGGCATTTTTTTATGCACCTGTGAGTTAAATGCAGTAGGTCGGGAAAAACACACATGAGCTGTGTAATGATAAGAGCTAAGGTTACCCCTGACCACTAGATGGCAACAACTAATATTCCTACCTGTAAGCTACACCTGTATAAAAGAAGACTGTCAACCATTTCGGAACACACATGCACTGTGCAAGTGAAACATAGGTGCTACAATAAAGAAGTGAGTTTGCTGAACCCAACGTTTCTTCATTTAATATAAGAAACATTACATGGTACCAGGAGTGGTCATGGATAGTGTTAAGCCGCCTGACGCTGTAAACTGGAATGGAAATGTGGATTACGAGTGGCGAACATTGAAACAAAGATTCACATTGTACCTGCAAGCCCTCGGATTGGATAGCAAACCTGATGCACGGAAGATAGCACTGCTACTCACCATAGCTGGACCTCAAGCAGTAGAAGTATTCAACACGTTTGTGTACACCGGCGACGAAGATAAAGATAAGTTTGATACTGTGGTTGGAAAGTTTGATGAACACTGCTTACCGAAGAAGAATTAAACTTTTGAAAGATATGTGTTTCGCTTACGCTTGCAACAACATGGTGAGAGTATTGATTTTTTTTTGATGGACTTAAAGTTGAAAGCTAGAAAGTACAATTTTGGGGAGCTGCATGATTCAATGATACGGGATCAACTTGTGTTCGGAATTAATGAAAAAAAAGTACGAGAGAGGATGCTGAGAGAGACTGAACTTACCTTGGCTGGAGCTGTGAAAATATGTCACGCTAGTGAAATAGCCCAGCAGCATGCTCAAACCATCAGTGATGGTGCGACTGACAACACAGCAGTGGCCGCAATGTATGGAAGGACACAGAAACAGAGAGCATGGCAGGCTAAACGACAGAGAGACTCAGAGACTTTTAATTGTAAAAGATGTGGCACTCGACATGCTCCAAAACAATGCCAAGCATATGGAAAAGTGTGCAACAAATGTAAAGGGCAGAATCACTATGCCAAGCAATGCTTTTCCAAGGGGAGACAAAGCTTAGGAGAACGTGTGCAGACCGTGGAGGAAACTGATCTCAGTGATTCATTCTTTGTGGGCATGGTGGAAGAAGATTTCATGCCTAAAAGGACTGAATGGGAAAAAGTGAACAGAATTGAGCAGGATAAATGGACAGTGCCATTGCATGTAAACGGAACTATCATTCCTCTCAAGCTTGACACAGGAGCAAAGGCTAATTTAATAAATGAGCTTGACATCAGAGCCATGAAGATAAAGCCACACACCCATCAAAACTCTCTTCCACTCAAACCTTACAATGGACAGCCCATTAGCACCAAAGGCACATGCAGACTCAAGGTGAGAGTTAAAGGAAAAGAACACAAGCTCATGTTTGTTGTTGTCCCAGAAGGACATGACTCTCTGCTAGGAGACAAAGCATGTGAAAATGTAGGCCTAGTCAAGAGAGTGAACTGAATCAATCCCAGTGCAGTGCATCAAACTACAGAGTCAGTAGTGGATCTTTAAGCAGGCTGGTGAACGGCCTAAAAGCGGATCCTTCCAAGACCAAGGCAATCAGCGAAATTGCAGTCCCGGAAGATGTCCTGGCACTCCAGCGGTTCCTTGGTATGGTCAACTACCTTGGGAAGTTCATTCCAAACTTCAGCGAGCTCTCAGCTCCGCTACGCTACCTCACACATCTTGACACAGAGTGGTGCTGGCTGAAACAGCACCAAGACACATTCAGTGCATTAAAGGAGTGCATGTCTAATCCACCTGTCCTGTCATACTACAATGTACACGAACCAGTCACACTCACCTGCAATGCCTCGCAATACAGCCTTGGAGCAGCAGGCCTGCAGAAAACAAGACCGATAGCCTATGCATCGCGGACGCTGACGGACCCTGAAAGGCACTATGCACAAATAGAAAAAGAACTGCTAGCGGTGGTGTTCGCATGCACAAAATTTAACGACTATATCTATGGAAGACCAGTCACCGTAGAAACAGACCATCAGTCAATGGTCACCATCATCAACAAACCCATCCACTCTGCACCTGCCAGGCTCCAACGCATGATGTTACAGTTACAAAAGTACAACATCAACCGTGTCTACAAGAAAGGGAAGCATGTGTACCTGGCTGACACACTGTCACGAGCCCCGAGTACATCCAGCATCCAGCATGTCAATGAGGAAAACAACTTTGAGGTGATGACGGTCAGTCACATCTCATCCACCCGCCTTGAGGAACTCAGGAGACACACGGCTTAAGATGCAGA
The DNA here is from genome assembly GCA_900312555.1 of Lamprogrammus exutus. Taxonomy (NCBI): domain Eukaryota; kingdom Metazoa; phylum Chordata; class Actinopteri; order Ophidiiformes; family Ophidiidae; genus Lamprogrammus; species Lamprogrammus exutus. Next base: position 8,257 of record OMOW01102514.1, on the reverse strand, counting down.
GCTGCAGAGACTAATCTACATCATCAAGCACGGTTGGCCACCAGGGAGCACGGCACTCCACCAGTCGCCCATTCATTCTTCCCCTTCAGAGATGAGCTTACTATAGAGGAAGGAATCATAATGAAAGGCCCCAAAGTGGTAATTCTACTGTTGCTGCAGGGAGAGTACATAAACATTGTGCACAGAGGACACCCTGGCACAGAGTCAATTAAGCGCAGGGCCCGTGACATCGTCTTCTGGCCCACCATGTCCAAAGACATAGAGAAGGCAATACTCTCATGTGCCATTTGTAATAGCACAAAGCCACATCAGCAAAGGGAACCACTGCAGCTGCGTCCAGTCCCAGATCTACCATGGTCAACCGTGGCGACGGACATCTTCAAATGGAACAGTCAGCATTATCTAGTGCTCGTAGATTCATACTCTGGCTGGTATGAGATCGACCTCCTTCGTAACATGACCTCAGCGGCAGTCATCACAAAACTGAAAAGACACTTCTCAGTCCATGGATCACCACACACAGTCATCTCAGACAATGCTGGACAATACACCAGCCAACGCTTTAAGGATTTCGCCAGACAGTGGGACTTTGCACACATTACCAGCAGCCCAGAGTACCCACAAGCCAACGAATTGGCTGAAAGAGCAGTGCGAAGTGCAAAGCAGCTAATGGAAAAATCAAAGAGAGACGGAACATATGTCTTTCTCAATCTACTGAATCTCAGGAATGTGCAGCGTGACTCGAAACTAGGCTCACCTGCACAGAGACTGATGTCAAGACAGACACGCGCCACTCTTCCAGTCAGCAGACAACTTCTCAAACCAGCCCCTCAAAGCACCCAACAGATCAAGGGCCAGCTCCTCAGAAACGGAGCTATGACAAGTCCAGCCTTCCACTTCGTCCACTGTCCGAACATCAAATCGTCAGGCTGCAGACCCCCAAAGGGTACGACCGAATGGGCATGATAAAAGAGATGTGTGAGGAACCAAGATCCTACCTCTTTCAGTCTGAAGGAAAGGTATACAGGAGGAATAGAAGGCACATCCTACCTGTAGCCGAGCCACTTCCGGAACAGCTCGATGATGCTGAGGAACAGCACATCCATCTGGCTGTAGAAGAAAACAATCCACCCACAACAGACAAACAAAGGACAGGCAAACGCTTTGCCACCCACAGCTACCAGTGAGAGTCCTTACAGAACCCTATCAGGTCGCATCAGTAAGCCGAACCCTAAATACAAAAACTGAAGCAATTTAGATTTGAACTTAAACCCAAGTCTGAGTTACAGAACTCTAAAGTCTGAAAGTGCATGTTCATTGATCACCAATCTGTACAGCACAATATTAACCTCAGTACCTTTGTTGCATTGGTTTTGTTGTGTTCCAGCAAAAATGTCTAGCAGTTGTTCTCATAATCTTTTTTATGACGTTTATATTTGTTTTCATTATTATGTTTCAAATGTTGGTGTTATTGATACTTGGCTAAGTCACTTTGTGGTGGTGTTGTTGTTGTTGGGATCAAACTTAAGAAAGGGATGTAGAGCATTCATTATAGGATGCGAGTATTGAACTAGTGCGGCCACCATATTGAGCAGTGGTATAATGCCACTGCGCATGTGTCATCATTTCCCTGGCTGTACGGCACTTGATACAAGGTACTTTCATGTATTGCATCCTCCAGGAGTTGTATATTAAAATACTGTGTTGGAAAGCACTTATATGTTCAAGACACTAATTTCAACACTACAGACCTGGTAAGTGGTCACAAAATATGGTCAGAAATGCTCCAACTTACAAAAAAACAATGTCAGTGAGCTTCTTTGGACACAATTTCCCCTGAAAACCAGTCAACTTTATAAAAATCATCTCTCATGATCTTTGGTGGGAGGAGCTGTGGAAGCAAGAGGTGGGAAGGAGGAGGGGGGATCCAGTCATTCCTTTGTTCATTCTCCACAGTTCCACCCACTCCACAATCTTACAAACTGCTGCGTTAAAGAGTTCAACGACACAATCCCAGATGGTTTCCCAGTATGGTTTTCTTAATAGATGAAGATTTTTTATTTTTGGTAAAGGTATGGTTCCCACAGCAATTTCAGGAGGAGCCGTATAGTTCATCAACTGGGAATGTCAAGATAACTTTCCTGGGGATCTTCAGGGAACATTTCCTAAAGGTTTTGTAAGTGGATGGGGACCCTCAAAGAACATGTCCCAGACGTTCTGTTAAGTTTAATTCCCAGAAGCTTCTTTAAACATTGTGATAAATGTTATCAAATTGGAACACTAAGGGAACGTAGGGTTGTTACTTGATTTTACAGGTCAGGTTTAGAAATGTTTCGATTGCATTTGTAATGAAGAAATACACCTTCTGGGGTTTCAGATTGACTGACTTTTGTTTACTTCCAATTTAGCCACAGACTTAATTTTGAGAAATAGAGCATGTCCAAATAATAGAGTACTTGCTTGTTATACAGCAGACAGATGAAACGTTGGCCCTACAGACAATGAGTGGGCATTTTCTCAGAAATCAGACTGAAGTTATTAACCTCTTCCTCAGGCTTGTCCGAGTAAACCAGACAATATAACACTTAACAATGAGTGGATGAAAAACCTCTCGATGCATATTCTGTTGCATTGATTGCAACCAAGCGATCTTACACCAGCAACATTTATTTCTCAACATTTACCAGACTCGTAAAAGCACAATAAACGCAAGACTAGTAGAGATTTACAAAGTCACGATGGGTCCTTCACTACTGCTTGAACACTTTTTCTCCACACCTGTGTGATGTGATGTAAATAATTCCGTTTGTTTGTGTACTCAGAAATCTCACAAGACGAGAGCCAGATGTTATGGCTGTTGGCATAGCATAACCTATATTCCTCTCATGGATACAGCGCAGTTTGCATAACACAACACCGAGTGGGAATATTTACCTTTCAAACCGCTTTTACAGTCAGCAGCACTTCAGGCAGTGATGGATTTATCTTCAAACATGCAGCTTTGTCTCAGCCCCAAGTTTATGGCGTACTGGAGGTATTTTGATAAAAGGTTGAGCTCAAGTTTTCTGTCTGTCATCTCCCGCCTGTACGCTGCCCTGTCATCTTAGAGGCTGAGCTGCTGGCGGGCAGGGCAGCTGTGAAACCTTGATTTCCCTGGGGAGTTCTGCCGCTGCTGTGCCCACTCTGTGAGATTACCTTTAGCATCTCACAGGCCACATTATGACACGGGTTCTACTAGTTTATTTTTAAACCGTCTCTATAATCTCAAAGCAATCTGCCGCTTTTTCTGATACGTTTCATACGGTGGGCCCCCACGGACAAAACACATACATGAGCAAAAAATGCAGAAATGCCGTAAATACCGAAAGATGTACAAGAGCGCTAACGAAGCATTAGCAGGACAGCTAACATGCTAATCAAATTCGTGTAGAACGTGAATGATTTTAGACATATCGCAACACAAAATGGTAACCAAAAGATAAAAAATGTCTGAAAGGGGACTGCCCATAGGTCCGACACCCCAGTAGTCCAACAAATGTCCAAAAAAGGTTCCGTTGGACCGACAGCCCCTGAGTCAGATGGTCCGCTACCCCGAAAGCAACGACAACAACTTCTCCGGTCGTTAAAACTACTTGGATTGGATATACAGTATCAGATATTCGTGGATATCGGACAGATCGTTGGAAAAGCAAGAATATGAAAGAGTAATGGCGATTCATGAATAAATCAGCAATATGAGAAATAATTGTCTGAGTGCTTTTTCAGTTCATCAAGCGCTTGGAACTGTTAAAACCAGCAGTGACTGAACTCCACCAGCTCAAAGTATGTATTGTCGGATCGACAGGCCTTCGGAGCAATGGGTCTTTGCTTTCGGGATAGCGGACTGTCGCACTCATGGGCTGTCGGTCGAATAGGACCTTTTTTGGACATTTGTCGGACCTATGGGGAGTCAGACCTATGGCATGGCACTGTCTGAAAAGGTATGTAACTAAACTTCCAACTTCATGTAAATTCATCTTTAGAGGCTTGTCACCGTGTTCCATGGATGGTGTTCAGCAGATCCACAGCGGCCCATGCTACAGACTACTATGGCCCGGTAAGTGAACACCACATATAGTATGTCAAAAATGCTTCAACTTAAAACAATGTCAGTATCCTATAGGTCAGAATGTATTTTTCCTGAAAATCATTCAATTTTGTAAAATAATTTCTGTATCACTTTAATGTAATTTAACTTTCATGTGCTGTCAGAAATTATGTCCACATTTCAAGCAAAAAGTCAAAATTACCAGTGAGAGATTTTGCTACGATCTGTGAGTTGCCGAGAGGAGAATTGTTCGGGGTGTGTTATTAAAAAATATAAAATAATTAAAAGTATCCAAGATCCAAAAATATTCAATGGTGCAGCAGCAGGATGTTGCCTCACAGGACACATTTTACATTTGTAGCAAGGAGAGGAGCAAAGTGTTTCTTCATTTATATTCATTCAGCAAGCTTCCTCACGAGGCCTCTAATGCTAATGTGTGATAAATGATTTGGTAACATTCAGCGTAAGCATGAACGTTAACTGTAATGTTAACATGTTAACGTCGACGTGTTATTATTATTTATTATTTTGATTTGGAGCACATTTCCCTCAAGGTTTGTGCTCTCTCCCGTTGTTTGTGTTTTGATATTATTCTTTCATCTGCATCTTGAGTTCATTTCTCTTAATGTATTTTTTTCTTAATTTGAAGCACTTTTTCCTTAATATTTGTGTTTTCTGCTGCGTTATGTGTTTTAATAATAGTAAAAGTTCTTCATTTGGAGTCCCTAAATGTTCACCGCTTGCTTTATTTTTCTGTATTTTTCCCTTTCTATATATATTTATATATATATAAAAACAGGAGTACCACTGATAATAACAAAGTCTCTGAGTAAACAACAGCAACTGAGGCATCTGGTTGATTTCTCTAGCCTTGGGTTTTACTTTAAAACCATCTTCAGGAGGCAGAGATAGAGGAGCAAGGAGCAGCAGCTAATATATGCCAGCTGTGCAGACTGATACAATACTCATCAGCATTTAACATTCAAAACATGATATACACAACCTCAGACCTTTGCAAGCTTTCACTCCACCGATCAAGGAGGGTTTATATCTACTAATGCCGCCAAATAAGTACAATGTCCCAACATTTCTGCTGGTCTGTTATTTTGGAGTTATTTATTGTCTGTAAGTCATACTTTTCCCCTGAGTTGCCTCCAGTTTGGTTTGTTAGTTCCAGCTCATTAGGGAGCTTCAGATTGTCACTTAGATGCCTAAATTTCTTACATTATGTTAGATGTTCATAAGCAGCACAAATAGGCCCCTTAAAAAGTTGGCATAGTCTACAGATCAAGCAGCATTCATCTTTGCTGGTATAATCAGCGCTGCAGCCAGCACATAAAGTGATGACAGAGCTTTTGAATATTTTGGATGTGTGATCTTCAGTAGATGAAATTTGAAGTCCTCTTAGAATCTTGTTTTATTATGAACCTGACATCTTTAATGAGATCCGCCCTGGTTTTGGAAATCTCAGACTTTTTAAAATATTTAAAAATTTTCCTCTACTTTTTTCCTGTTGCAGATGAATCTAAATTTGTCAGCGAGAATCAGTTTTGGGATTGCTGGGAGGTTTTTGCCCAGTATAGTTTATTCATGATCATTTTTAGGGAATCTGTTTCATGCCATGATTTTAATAAGGAGGAGCTTCCAATTAAAATAATTAGGAGGGGTTTTTTTTTTGCTCAAAACACAAGTCTTTGGATCAAACACCTTGGAAATCCATGGGTTTGTGGACATAAATTTGGACTCTAAGAAATCTTAATTTTTATATCAGCGAGATCAGACACCTTGACATGTGACTTAATTAGTTTAATTGATGTCACAGAGTGATCAATTAGCACAGCTGGTATATATTAACTGCTGGCCCTGACTCTTCTGTCTCCACCTCCTGATGGATTCAAATTTAAAACTAAAGCCAAAGAAAGCAGCAGCTGTCAAACTTTTGAGTATCTTAACTCATCCAACTACATTTTCAGAATTCAAACTATCTCAAAGTAAGCCATTATTTTTCAAGTTGATGGGAAAGGAGACATTTATCTCGTATTCCACTCTTGTAATCTACTCTGCAGTCTCATCTTCATCCACTTGAGGATTGCAGAAGTATTGGATGAAGATTTAATACCTAAATCCAATATACATTACAACGTTCGCATTTATTTTGCAGATGGTCTGAATAGGGACTCTACATTTTACAACTGGGAAAAGACGATGATTCCGAAATAAAACACATGAGTCAAAGCAAATTCGGGTTCAACTCTGAAAGGAAATGCACGAATCCCTTTTGAGAAATGTCTGCAAACTGTGAAATCCAGTAAAATCTCAAGCTGTAGCCGCAGCTGTTTAAGCCACTGTTCTCTTTCCCTGAGTTGAGACTTGAAATCCGACGTAAAGCGCAGTCAGTTGCTCATGTTTAAACAGTTACAGAATCCGTCTCCCTCAAATTCAGCACTGTAAATACAAATCAATGATGGTAAATAGCGCCTACCTAAGCCACTATTGTGCTTTGCGGTTTGTATTAAGAGGTGAATGCCATTCACTTCACCAGACACATGTTCACTGCTGGATTATACTCGCAGTAGGGGCTCGTATAATATGAAAACTATCCATCAGCCCTCCTCCCATAGATGTAGTTAATCTCTTGTCACATTTAGATGAAAGGTAATTGCAGCGGTTTGCTTGGAGGATTTCTATTGAATACATCTCTCACCAGTGGTTTCTGCACCAACTCACCAGGTACCTGTCAAAATAGGTGCTGCAGGACTCTTAAACTGGTAAATAGGCCTCCATGCTATATAATTTCAACTGTGAATAATGAACATAATGAACCATCTTGCTACTTGCTGGTAGATTATTACTATTACCGTATTGCTGTTATCTCTCTTGCATAACACCTATATTGGCTGCCATGCACTATTCAGTGCACAGATTGGTATTTGTACCGAGGAAAAAGGTTGCTAGGCAATCCATTGAGATATAAGAAAAGGTCTGCGTGAGATGTGGTGAAGACAGAGAGCTGGCAGTTGCTGGGAAAATTGCAAGTAGACAATCAAAGTCATATCACACTGAGCCGGGAAACAGAATGAGAGGGGCAAGCTGCTGAATGAAGCTGTGTACCTCCTGTTCTGATACCCGGAAGCAAGTGGCTGGTATCAACAGGCAACGCGAACAATTAAGCAAGCTTTAATTATCCTGATTGACTTGATTCTTGATTATTTCAAAGGAATTAAATGCTTGGAATTAATCACACGGTATTCAAGCATGTTCTCACATAGCATGGTTAGATTGCAGCGGGCCACCTAATTCTTTTGTTTTTGAGTGGGACAACTGAAGGAGATGGAGTGATTGGGTTTACACTCTGTCGTGACGGAGTAACTCCCATCACACACCTCACCAAGCAACCCCCAAAAAACACCCCAAATAAATAACATGTTGTTGATGAAACAGCACAAATGTGTTGCACCAGGCAAACTTTGCCCACTGACATGGCAAGATAGGGCAGATTGAATTTAGCTGTCTCTCAACTTAATACACAGGTGTGGCTGTGTGCCCTACAGAGTGTGGGGGGATTTATTGCTGGGAAGACTGTAGCTGTCATGTCCCTGCAGCAGCACCACCACCACTGCTCAGCAGCTCTGCCAAGGCGCAGTTTACTCTGCCAGCACTGCCCTTGCATCCCAATGAGCTCCATGCAGGAAATGGCTAATGTTATAGCCTCTCATCATGTATCCTGGGATATGAGCTCAATTAACTCAACATAAGCACTGTCAACGGGGATCAAAACAGATACAGGCCTCGTTTTCAGCTGTGTCAATAATTACAGTTCATGTAACAAACTAAGAGCCTGGAAAAAGCAGAATTGGATCAATAAGATTGATAGCTTCGGCACTAGTAAATTTGTTTCTTCAACGCCTCTCATTTTTGCCTGTAATCCATCTTTTAGTGTCTGGATGTACTTGTTAGGGCACTGGAGGTGATCTCTGGAGCCAGGAATAAAACTGTGCACACATCAATTTAAGCTTGCTACTCTGATTTACATCTCCCTGACAGAAGGCAATTCATGACTTGCGGAAATCCAGCATTCACCCCACACCCCCACCCCCTGTTTTTCCACATGGCTAGGAATCTATCATGGAGGATCTAATCAAGAACTTCTACAGAGGGTACCGGACACAT
>OMOW01102512.1:0-14461 GCA_900312555.1 Lamprogrammus exutus | reverse complement strand
TATGGTGAAATGTTGTCTTTACAGTAATTAATGATATCAGAAACCGAACTGAAAATTAATATATTATAAAGGAGGAGTCTATTTTTTCCACGTTCTGCTTGCCTGCTACAAGCTGAATATGGCAAAACAATGAATGGCTCGTGGGTCCATTTTTAATGAATTGTTGATGTAATAACATTTTGAATTATGTACAGACAGCATTTTCAAGATATATACCACCAGCACAGTTCTCTGAAGGTTACAAATAACAGTCACCTGGAAGTAGTGGGGATGCACAAGGTGCTCAGGCTGAATCCCCACGCCAACAACAACTGAAAAAATAATATTGCGTGGAACGATGAAGCTGTGTTTTTGTTCTGGTGTGAAAGACAAACACTTTCCAGCAGGAGCAGTCACACAATATGCAGCCCACGTGAAACAGATCTATTTAAACAGTATTTATTTATATACAGATTTTTTTGGTATATTATATACTTAACAAAAACAAATAAAAACAATAACACCCAAATTGTCATGCAGTCCACAAATACAGTAAATTGCTGAATAAGTATATATACTAATGAACAGGCAAATCCTAAGCCTGCAGAACACAAGTCGTTCTGAAGGCTCATGAGCTGCTGAAATGTGGATAATGACATCACAGTCTTGTGCTGCTGACTCTCCGGTTGACAGTGTGCAGAAAAAAGTGAGTACAGCTCTTGTGGCCATGTGGCACACTGTGTCTTCAGCTGTGGTCTCTTTAATTACTGCAGGAACAATGGGTCAGTTGTCTCAATACAGTTCTGAGGGCAAAATCTTTACAACGCGGAGAATGATGTAGAAAGCAGCTGTCACCACGGATCTCTCTCTGTCTCCCAGTTTTCCCTCTCTTGCCCACTTTCTGCAGAGCTCCGACGTTGCTAAGCAGCCAGGCAAGCCGCTACTGTACATTCGAGAATATATTTTGAGGAATTCCATATTTCATTCCATTCCGTCCCTTGCTGCAACATGAAACATCTTAGCATTTAGAATATAGGATGAGTTCCACCTGGGCAGGCAGCCACGGCTGGCAGTCACCAAAGCCTGGGACTTTTGTTTGAAATGGCGGACGTTTCCAACCAAATTGTCGTAGTAAGAATTCATATGTCAGCACAGAATGTGAATATGTTTAATAAACAAGGGGGCGTGAGTCTTGTCTTTACAAAAAGTGTACACGAAAGATTAGGTTTAATTGAGATTTGGGTGATTAAAGTTTGGAACACTTCACAAACACACAAACTATGAAGTCTGAGCATTGTAGCAAACACAGATATTTAGGTTGTGTATCTTTAATTTGTATTGTTTGCATTATTGTGGCAGCGGACCGAACAGAATTCCTTAAGTAATGGAAGAAGTCAATCTGTTTGCATTTGCCACACGTCACGACCACTTTAGTGTGGTGTGCAGTACGGTTCGAATTATCATTAATAAGAAAATCCACTCTCAACTTATATCATTTGTAGAAAGCTGCGATGCCACTTAGCCAAAGTGTCACCAAAGACGTGTTTATAATTCGTTCAAAACGATGTTATTTTTCATGAATGCTGTCGATTGATGGCAACAATGGGGACTCTATAGGATGCCAAGCTGTGCAGAGAATACACAGAGATGACACTTGAGACGCATAAAATCGCTCGAAATAAGGTATAAGATGGTAAGCTTGTTTACACCCAGGCGACGGTCGCGCTTTATGTTGCACAGAGACAAATTGAACAGAACAAAGTAGTGTTTAACTGGGTCCCCTGCAGTGCTGAAATAATGACACGCCTTTGTATATGTTGCAATCCCTCTCTCCCTCTCTCTCTAATTTCTTTGTGTCTCCATCTCTATTCATTTTCTCGCTCTTTTTTTGACCAACCCCAAAAAATGTTTTTATATTTATGTGTGTTTGTTTTTATGGAGGCTGCTGTATCTTGTGAAATAAGAGCACGGGCAATTAAAAACGGCGTTATTAATGATCTTCCAGACGTTGCGCCAATGAAAGGTTTCCAGTCTTAATTCGTCAGTTTTTTGTTCTCTCGCTTCTCCCCGCACATTAAACTGTGACCATAATAGCCACAGTAATGACGAGAAAGGTGCGACTGTCTGTTATCAAAGTGCTTTTTGACGTGCGTCTCGGTGCTCATGTTAATATGCCTCCCTTCTTATCATGCTCTACTGCCATGGTTCTCAGACTTTGCGAACCAAGTGCCACCTCTGAGTAAACCAAAACATCTAATTGTGCCGTCAAATCCCCTGTTCAGACTTACCAATAGGAAAGTCAGACTTATGACTCTAATTTGGGGTTTAGTGGTGTATAATGGAAAGTATGCACACTGGGCGAGTTGGGCTATTTTCAACAACAAAAAAACATTGTGAATATTTTGCCACAGTAACAGGATTTCCATTTTATTTGTTTTGCATCTCATCGGGTGTACCGCCAGGGTTGCTTCCAATACCACCAGTGGTACACGCACCATAGTTTGAGAACCACAATGCACTATTAGTTTGGCTGAAAGCTCTTGTAAACTTTAAATATATGAACTCGCGGCACCTTATTGCACTTTAGATGAATGTGTCTTGAACAAACACATTCTCCCTGCGATGTGGGAAACATATTTTCATTTGTACAGTTGAGTCTTTGAAGTTCAGACTCCCGGGGCGGAGAGGGGTCGCCTCCTCTCCGTGGTCATCTGGTGACAGCATCACTTTCTGTTGACTGATTGGGATTTAATCTCACTTCAATCAGACCCTCCCAGCGCACATACATCATCATCCGTTCCCTCCCTCTCCCATGAATATTATTTTCCTTCTCATGAGCTGCACTGACCAGTTGAGAGGCAACTGCTCCGCTCTGCCTGTGGATTTGACACAACTGTGCAGAGCGTCTGTGAAAGGACTTTTGTGCTGAGCCTTAATTCATTTCTATCATTTTTAAATTGGAGTATCAATGGCGGAACATAACAACAAAATTCAGTCACTCGCTGTGGTAAGACTGGCGGAATAAATTCAAGTGATATTTGTGAATACAACTCCAGCGTGATATTATCAGGGTGGATGAATATTTAATCACTAAGCACCGCACAGCAACAACAGTGATATGTCTGCTCACAGTGAGACTAGAGTGCCAGTCGTGGCTTATCAGCGTGACAACACGGTGCGACTCAGACTAAAGATCCCAAACAGCCATTATTGCCCTCTTTTTCATTTTGACACTGGCTTCTGGATATCTGCCATCACTTAATATTATATTACAGCATCAACAACCCCCGTTTGTCTTTATTAGTGCCCCATAATCGTTTGTGACAGTTAATCGTGTTCCAAGTTATTTGGGTCACTTCAGTTCTTTAAAGCGTTTCAGCGCACTCTTTGTTTTTGTTACATTGTATTCATAGCTTCTGCTCATCAAACTGTCCATTTGAGGTGTGTCCCTGTCACAAGTAGTGTCTTAATAAGAGAAGTCACCCATTCTCCCTCAGTGCTGCTTAGCTGCACTGTGATTAATGTCTTCGTGGTCTGGTCAAAGTGTCGATATCTTCAACAGCTGGGCCCATCTGTCATCTTTTTCCTGTGACACTCCCGAACGCAACTCAGGTCCTATCAGGGAGGCCATCCATCAAAGTGGTAAACAGAGACGTCTCACATTAGCAACCCCGAACACTTCACATCATATACCATAACAGACAAGCAATCATCTGGTATTATGTAGTGCCATAGGCTAATGTGAAATATTAACGGAAATATACAGCACACCAGATGCCAACTGGATGAGGCGTCTGTTCTTCGTGTAATGATGTGAGGTGGGTAACAATTTGATACTGTATAGACACAGCAGATTGTAGATTTGTTCCAAAAAAATTGTTCAGAGGTGTAATCCTGGATCAGGGACCACATCACAACACAAACGATTTTTTTGCAGACTCTCACTCTCTCTCTCCTTGCCATGTTTTATGTGTGTAAAATCAAAGGCGCAGAGTCCATTCTCTCTGAATAGTCTGTCTCCGTATTGATTTGTGGTGTATGCTCAAAGCCAGCACAGAAACAAGCAAGAATTTTACAAAGCAGAGTAGAGGAAAACATTTCACTCAGAGTTTAAACTAGAACTGCTGTATAAGAGGCACATAAAAGTGACTGATACCAGAACCAAGTTGGAGTTTGGATCTTAATGATGCCTTTAGATGCGTTTATCACAGGTGCCTGTCATATGATTTCCTCTAGGGGGCAGTAGAATCAGGGACAGCTTGTGTGTCCCTCCATCTGGGTGACTGGTGACTGATCCAAGACCATTGCTGCTCCGATAAATGCTGGAGTGTTGAGGCCAAAGGCCAGCTTACTACGGCTCAACCTCATCATGCTTCTCAGTGCCCTGCCCCCCTCCTCTCCCTCTTTTTCTGGCAGTCCCATGCAGAGCTCATTCACTCCTGGCAGGGATTATGCTCACCGCTGCAGCGGGAGGAATATACAGTACGCACACTGGAAATCAAGATATGAAGCTTTTGTCAGTGCGTTTGTCAAGTGATGTGATAAATATGGGTGAAATGTGCTTTAAATGATCATCGTGGAAGCTTTTTAATACTAAGGGGAGACATTCTTTTTCTCTCTGCTTCCAGAGGAATTTTGCTGAAAGTATTTAAAAATGAATCACACGCTGCAGCAGAGATTCTTAAAGATAAACTTGAAATGTGGCGATATCGCCGGTAAAACAACAGTCTCTTGGCTGTTGCGGCTCACCGTTATTTGCATTCCATCGACAGCAAACCACATGCTGGTTGAAAGAGAAAATCTCTATTAGATAAAGGAGTCCAAATTAAGCACAGGTCCCCTGAAATTGAAGCAAGATATTGTTTCTTTGACCCTTTGAAACTCAAGCGCAGTCCGGCACACATTTAGGAGGAGGACCACTAATTGCATCAGCACCTCTGCATAAAAACTCAGTCACTTGTGAAGCCATAATGGGAAACAGAATTTCTCCGCAATGCTTCACGCAACGCACATCTTTTTGTATTTCCTCGCTCAAAGTGTTTTTTCTTCTCGTGTGTGGTCAAAGCAGATACCCATTGTAACAGTAGGAAACATATCGTATGTATTGAGGAATGAAGCAAAAGAGGCCAATAATCAGGGCAGTTAAATAGAAATAGTTTCATTTCCTTTGGTGTAAACAAATACCCCATGTAGTCCCCGAACCAGAGCTGTGGGTAATCAGCTGCTATAACTCAACAGAACACTTTGCCCTGAGCTAAACATAATACTTCCTGCACTTAACTAAATCCATTTTTCAACCCTCAGAAGATTCATGACACACCAATAGCTTATTGTACAAATGTCTGACAATGTTAGACCTGTAGAAAACATGTAACACAACAGGGAAGTAATTGAAAAAGGGGGTTTCGGAGCATGGACGGTGCTTAGCGAAGGGGTGGTCCACTGGATCAGAGTTACCTTAACGCACCGCCGTGGGCTCGATATAATTCGTGGAAATGATTTTGGGTGGGGAAAAATGTGTTTGTCTTAAATTTGTGGGCCAGACATAAATGCCATTATGCACTCAGCACTTTTTTACTGCCTGTCTCTGGCTGTCACTGTCTCCCTTTCTCTCTCTCTCTCTCTCTCTCTCTCGTACTGTCAAGCATGGTCAAAGGTCATTGTTTTCCATTTTTACCAGTTTTCAATGAAAAATGCCCCAGTTGTCTAAAGAGAACAGATAAGTTTCTGTATTATCTTCTTTTATGCTTCCAAAAGCCACCGTGTTCCTTGCTATAAAGAGACATCGATCACTGCACGTTACAGTAAACAATGAGCTCGGAATATGAATCCACCAATAGAAAGTGGAGAGAAAAGCGAGAGAAGATAGCTAAGTGCTGCTTTTGTCCTTACGATCAGTTTAAAAAAAAAAAAAAATGAAACTACAGACTGTTGCACTGCAAATGTTGTTTTTTTTTAAATCTTTTTTTTTTTAATCTCACACAATCCTCCACGATTTTTGTTTGTTACTTTTGAAAATCAATTCTTGTTTTATTCGTTTTAGCCATGGAGCCATAAGAGCGTGTGTTACAAAAGGGTGGTCATTTTTTAAAAATCATGATGATCTTGATCATATCTTACAATATAACCAATATGTTATATTTGTATTCTTATTATTTATTTTCCCTGCTGACTGAGGTGAACTCTGCTAATTAATTAATCACTGCTTGAAACTACTGGTCCATGCTGAATTGCATAGATTTAAAGTAAAGTGTGAAAAGCAGTGTGGAATGTCCTCCTCACTGATAGCATCTCCAAATTATGACACTAGACATGTCTGAGGCTTTGTCATTTGGTCTGCCGTTGCCTCATCCTTGTATACTTAGCTCCTCGGGTCTCTCACAGATGGGTTATAGTTGACTGAAAAGGAGAGGAAGGTTCCTCCACTTCTGTAATGGTGTAAATTCTTTCACCTCATCACAGGAGCCGGCAGGAGGTCTTTTTCATTTCCACAGGTGGTATAAATACTAATGCCACACCTGCAGGCGCTGCGTGCCACTTTCCAAAACCAGATATTCCAATGGTACCTGATGCCGTTTGCAGAATCTACCGGAATCAGTTTTGCCCATTTTTTCCCCGCTCAGGTTGTAATGGTGCTTGACTAGCTCCTACTGCCAGCATGTCTCAGTCCATATCTCAGCAGTAAAGAAGAAAGCCGGTCGGTCTAAGATCCTGCTGAGAGCCATTGGTAGATAAAACACACGGCAGGTAAAAACATGCATGGCTACTCACCATTAGATCACTCCCCATGTTGCCCCTGAGATGGCGCTCTTAATTAGAGGGTCCTTGGATCTTGCTGTCAGAACTCTGGCTTTTACTGCCCAAATTACCACATTGTATAATGTAGCAAACCATCGCAGGGGCGTACAGTATATTATGAACATACTCTGTAATTGACACTGCTTTGGCATTACTTTATGTCTTCATGTTGAACTTCTGCTACCTCCAGAGCGCTCTCATCCTTGTCTTTGGCGATTATGCCATTAGTCACCTGTACTTCCTCCCTAGACAATGGTCTGTTCTGCTCATCCAGATGATGGGCTGCAATATCAAAGCCAAATGAGATGGCTGCCAATTAGGGAGGACTTCCAGGTGCATTTCAATGCAAACTCACACCAGTAACTGCACCCTGTAGTGTATCCATTCAAAGACGCCTTATAATGTGTAGACTTCAACGAAAAACTTTTCTCAAGTATTTCAATTACCGGAAAAAAAAGTGACAGGCTCTTTTTAATACGTAGCATGGGGTTTTTGAACTTTGGAATAATGTCTTAATAAATGTCCTTAGCAATTCAAATTGACTCGCTTGAATCGACTTGTAGCCTTTTTCCTCCCTTGATACTGAAAGTGAATGAATCAAATCATCCTTTCACTGTGTTCTGGATAGACTCCTGTTCAAATGCTTGGAAACAGTGAGACCACACAGTTATTTGGACAGCCCACACACTCCCCTGAGGATACAGTAGACTTTTATACTGCCTCGACAAGTATTGCAGCACAAAAGGCTCAGACAAATTCAATCACCTCTCACCAAACACTGTGAGGGTCGCTTTTGATAACAAATTTAAAAATCGTAGATTTGAAATTAGATATACTATGTTGGGATATTGTTAGAAAGGGTATGGTTACCTCTCAGTGCTGGATTAAAAATGAATCGGCGCATTCTGTGTTGAAATGGACAGGAAAACCGATAAGTGCACCCCCACCCCCCAAAGAAATCAATCGACGTTGACCACATTCTGATGCAGGACGCACAGAGTTGTCATTATCATGATGTACCATGAGCTTCCTATGCACATAAAATATGCAGCCTTTACCCTAAACAGGTTACGTCATAATGGACAAAAAGGCTTTCCTACTCTCTTCTTCTGGTTTATTTCCTGTATCTGCAATGGCATAGCAGTGCAAAAAAAAAAGAAGTGTCCTTTGAATGAAAATTTTTCGTTATTATTCAAATTAAATCAAGTTGGGGCAGATGGGAAGAGCAGTGAGAAGAAGCTTGCTGCAGTAAATCTTGAAGCTCTACCTCCGTGATTGCTCAGGCCACCGTGGAATAAAGATTAGAAGAAAATCACTAATCACGGCGGATGTCATTAGCATATTACCAATAACGGGTTGCAAAAGGGAAAAGAGGAATTGCCTTATAATACTGGTTAAAGTACGAATCAATGCCATGTATGGATGCACACAGCTGCTTGACAAACAGATATATTCACTTCCAAACATGGGTAAAGGAAGTTACTAATAATACTGTTTTTTTCAATGTTTTTGTCTGAGTCACTCGCTGAAGCACTTGATGCTAATATCACATTCCCCCTCTCTCTTTTGATCAGCTTTTGCAGCTGGGCTGCCCTGCCTCACTTGGATGCATCAACAAAGCTTGAAGTGGCCACTCTAATCTGGTTAAGTATTGCCTGGTTGGAGAGAAATTAGGCGAATTCTTTTAACTTTTCAAACAAACATAATGCAGTCAAACTTGCTGGATGAGAATCAATTACATGAACTGAAAATAGGTTCAGGGGGGATATCATTTCATTTCTGGAAATCATCTAATACATCTATTCAACCGCATTTGCCTGTAGTGTCATATCGAAGTCATATTTCAGTCCAGTGAAATGAATAAACCAGAGGAATATCTGCTGAAAGATTGCCGGGATATGATTCACAAATCTTTTTCACCTAGTGGCCATAATGCTATTATCAGCATTACTTCAAAAATAGTTATTTCTTGCCTAAATCCATAACATTGTGTGAGAAATAATAGGATAATTGTAAAACAATTTCATAGTTTCCGCAAACCATTCTCTTAGATGTATTGGTTTGTTAAATAATCTCTCTCTAAAAGAATATTAAATTTATTCTGAATATTTGATTCTGTGAAATTAATTTTCCTGAAATGAAGCTATTTTGGAGGCCACCAACGTAAACAGAAGGATGAGTAATACGGACTGATAAGTGTTTGTCTTGGTATGCCAGAAGAATAAATAAATGGTATTACAAACCTTTGACACTGTTGTGCCATCCATGAAATAATGCTAATTAGGAAATGATTCTCATTCAGACATCAGCTTCTAGCATGTATGGATGAATGTACGCTGTGAGTGAGGGCTGTGACAAATTTTGATTAAGTCCATTGTTTTGGATTAATCAATGACACAGTTAGTTGATAAAATGTCGAAAAAAATAATGACCAATGCGCATCAAGTTCCTGAAGCCTAAACTGATGTCATTTGATTATTGTTTTGTCTGCAAATTTCATTTATATGAAACAAAAATATAGAAAATCCAAAAATTGGACAATAATGACTAAAATGATTAATTGCCTTTTAAAATTGCTGATTTGATTAATTAATTTGCTGTCGATCGACTCAATGATTCATGGTTGCAGCACTTGTGTGATGCTTCATTACCATGGTTGAATAGCTGCAGAGACGGTGTAGCAGAGGATGGGAGAATGAAATCTAACCATTTCACATTTTCCAAAAGTAAAATTCTTGGAAAACAGACTTGCTTTATTTTTTAAGTTGCTTGCCTAACAGATGGTCAGGAGGGGAAAAAAGAATATGATCACAATGCAAACATTTCTGTTGTATTGAACATTTTCACCCACTGAATCTTTAGGGCAGATTGTCTCCATTTTTCACCCTGTCTAAAGCCTTTGTTTGAGAGAGATCTGTTAAATCTGTCTTGCTGCTAATAAACTGCCATTATTCCCTCCAACAAGGCTGTGCTCATTAATAATGCTTCTGTCAGATGCTTATTCTCTTCTGTGAAAATGGAAAATATCATTAATTACAGTTTCTGTCACCCTCTGACAGCTCTAGCAATTGTTCCAGTCCCTGAGTTCTGTTTCATTGTGTCCATACCTAGTGACCACCTATTCTTTACTGTCTCAATGGGGATGTCCAGCATGTGAGAACCACAATGGCCCTGGGAGATCTCCCCACACATTGCAAACCTTCTATCCCAGCAACACATTTGTCATCCAGGGAGCGATCGAGTTTGCTGGTAAACTGAAAATGCAGATCTATCTAAATCTCTCGACCAGAGATTAGGAAGGAGTATCAAGTCAAGATCTTCTCGGGTTTACTTTTCATCGCAGATTTGTTGCATTTTTGCTACTCAGAGAAATGTCCTCCTCAGAGAGATGCAAAGGGATTTTCTTGTTCAATCCATCTAAGGAAGGAATACGAAAAAAAAAGCTGGACTTTACCAGCTGCTGAATGTAAAGGAGTACATTCTTCATGAGTACATACGGATCTTATTGCATATGGAATGCTTACAAATGAAAAACGGCCAATGTGAATAAAAGGAAACAGTTGCAGAACTGCAGTATAACGCTCCTAAAATATCAATGCAGTGTGCTAAAAGAGGGAGGTGGAAGTTGCTTCATATTGTTCGGGTTTCACATTTTGTATAAACTACAGGGAAACACACAATTACACACTAACTGTTTCCCTCACTGTTGCTTGTCAGACAAATATTTGGCTTATTTAAGTGAAATAATATGCTGATGTATTGCTTCTATTCATCAGTTTAAAATTTGCCAGAACAGAAATGCTTGTATCTGTTACCTGCTATTGACCATTGAGTTATTGTTTGGTATAAAGAAAATGGATTTGTCTGTCTGTAGATGTACAAACTGTATAATTCCTTATGTTTTTGTTTGACCAAAGGGATACAAATGAGTGCTATTATAACTGTTTCTGCTCAGAAAATAAGGGGGTAGTTCTAAATGTGTCATCCATTATTTATTTTGCAGTCCAGGCAAAGGCCAAAGCATTATTCATTTCATATTCCATGAATCCGATAAACAGTATTAATGGATAAGCTGTCGAGATACCTTACTGTTTCGTAAATTATTGCTGAAATATTCTGTCAAACAGGATTATATGACACAATAATGTAGATTTTGGCTTAAGTTTCCCAAGACAGATATGCTTAGGAAGACCAGGCCCCATGCATGAATGTAATTAAACAAGGGCAACTGATAGCAATAATGTATCATCCAGTGGAGCTGAGGTCCTGGCGTCCTGCAAACCAGTGTTACCAGAGACAAATGACTTGAAGCAGTCGCCAGCGTCGCTTTTAACTTTGCCTGGCGCAGACGCAGAGAGGGAGTATCTCCCGAACAGTGGTGGCCCAGCCAAGACAAATGGACAGTCATAATCCCCCCACCGGTGGAGCATGTGGTTTATTAGAATACGATACAGTGGATATGTAATGTTTCTCTGGCTGTGTGATTCAGGTTCCTCACCACGCACAAGTCATATTTGACAGTTTTCACTTTTTCCGGAGCAACATAGTCATCTTGGAGCTACTGGGTTCAAAATTAGATAAGCTGTCTGTCAAAGAGTGAAAATCTGAAGTGTGTTCTCACCAGCTCTTCAGTCCCTAATAGAGAAAGTGAAGTGTGCAGATAAAACTAGGGCATCAAATTCTGGGTAATTGACTTGGACAAAATGCACAGTGGGTTTAACTAAAGAGAAATATGCATCTCTAAGTGTCCTAAATTTCTCGAATAATCGCGTTATCTGTTGGCAAACACTGTTTATGTATTCATTTACAGGATGCTCTGTTTGTGCTGATGCAGGTGGATTTAGCTATTATTGCATATCATTACATGAATAAAATATGTGCATGATTACATGTAAAAGTTTGTTCAACGATTCTCCAATTTAGGTTTGTTGGGTTAGTTGGGGAAGGCTGAGGGGAGGAGGTTTTGTCAATATCTTGAGAGGTAATAGATCTTTGACCAGTGTTCATTATTAATAGAGAATTACAAAAAGTAGTTCTGCAATTTCTCAATAGAGAAAGGTATCACATAGATCCAAACTCTCTCACATTAGGATTTTACACTGGGCTTGCATATCTTTTTTTCTTTCTTTCTTTACATTAATTCCAAGAAATGTAAAAGAAAAAATAAATTGAAAGACATCCGTTCACCTCCACGTTCAGAAATCTGTCTCCCCCCTCCCCCGTCCTCCTCACTTCCAGCCTACAAGCCTCGCATTGTCATTCACAGATAGTTGTATCCAGGCACTTGAGGCTCTAAAACACGTTTGCTTTTATCTCATACACTCTGGTGATTTCCTTGAACACAGTAAAGACCTGCGGTGCTAAGAAAGTCATTTATGGGTTCTTATGTCCTGTCCAGTCCGCCGGGGGTCCCACACAGTGTGCGGAGAATGTAGATGAGCCCACGTCAGCAGACATCTCTCTGACCTCTCATCCTAAAAATGACCATCTGAGCTCCTGATTCAGGAGAGCAACAACACCTCTCAAATTATAGTTATTAAGTAATTCACATTGTGCTTGTGTGTATAAGCAAGATTTCTCATGAAGATATATTTGGTTAAACTGAAACATTTATCATCTGCTTTTTAATGTCATCTCTTTGACTGAATCTCTATTTAACTGAGAACATGTAAAGGGGGAGGTCACACACAAAAGATTTATGTTGTAATTACTAGAGCATAATTACCGGGGAAACAGTTAATCAGCATAAATTAACAAACTAAATAGTTCTAATAGTTTGAAAAATGTATTTCAGAAATAAACATACTATCAATTATAATGAAAAACAAGAACTCACTGTGCTTAAAAATGCTTAAAAAGGTCTTTAACGTGTATTTTTCTTGAAAATAGAAAGTTTAAAACTTTGAAAATCAATCAGTTACTTTTACCCTTTTTCAGCAGAAGCAACTAATTGTATTTGTAAATTTCCAAATGATATACCAGTCATTAGAGAGAAAGGTCATGTTTAGTCACACCATCTCAGCAGTGAAGGGTTTGAGGTGACACCTTTGATTAAGTAAGTGTAGAATTATGTGATATGAAATATTTATTATATTGCCTATATGATTTCTCTAGAATTGCGATACCACATACTTTAAGTCAAGTTTCTTCATATTTAACAGTTCCTAAAAAACACAAGATTTAGCGTTTCCAGCATTTTAAGGACTGTAAACCTGTCAGGTTTGACAGCCTGTGAAACTGCATTTTCACCATCATGAGACATTCAAACTCTCAATTGAAGCCCATCCATCCATTTATTTTCTATACACACTCATTCCCTCTTTTGGGGTCACACGGGGCTGCAGCCTTTCCCAGCATGCATTTGGTGAAAGGCAGGGGAACACCCTCGACAGGTTGTCTATCACAGGTCTAATACACACTCGCACATCCTCACATACACGCCTTTGGGGCAATTTAATGTCTTCAGTCAACCTGAGCTGCATGTTTGTGTGGGACAAAACTTAAACAGTTGTGAATATGGAATAAACAAGAACTTCTACACAGAAAGACGACCTGTGCCATTAGTTGGCTGAGAAAGCCTGTAATGATAACATTTGAAGGGAAACTGAAGCTCACTGTCCACAAGCATCTGCCAGAAAGTCAGTTTATGGAGAATTGCCAGTTAAGCTTTAACAATCATATCTTAAATATGGACTTTCTGACACCTATACATTCAATTTTACGTAAAGTGACAGCTCAGTCTTGGTAACAATATAACAATGTCCTAACTGCCTCCAAATATTAGATGATTGCTATTTTTTTTTATTTTCCTCAGATGCGACAGCTAAGCAAGCAACCACTATCAATTTCAACCATGGTAACTGCTGTAATTCACTATTTTGGAATATTAAAAGTGTCAAGAATTGGCTCCTGATGAAATGTTTGCAACAGAATTTAGAGGAGAGCAAGGAATTGTGTCTGGGCATAAGATTAGAATTAATTCAGCCAAGATTTCTGCCTCTCTGAATAGGATACTGTAGCAGGGATCAGCCCGTCTTAAGAGTACAGTTAACAAGCTTGGTTTGTGGCTCAGGTTAGTGTTTATATGCTCGGATATGAGGTTATGTTGTGCCTCCTATGGATTACAAGCAAGGCTAACGTTTAGCTGGCAAACCAGACTACATGACTCATAAGCTCTAAAGTCCTGCCGCATTTCTCTGCATCGCAAGTCCATTTGTGATATGACAACACGACCTTCGGATTCGAACCCATCTGTTCCTCTTCAGATGTTTAAAAAGGAGGGGGAAAGTGCTTTGTGTTTGCAGTGACTGCAGTTTTGGGAAACATGCTCAACAAGCAAGCCCTTTAAATGTGCTCCTCACCGCAGGCTGTGCACCTAACAAGCACGGACGTCCTGACAACATTGAGCGCAAGAGAGTTCGCCCTTTATGTTCATTCCCCCTTTGTGTACCACCATTAAAATTTGCTTTGCTTTGTCTTCTTTATGTGGATTAAATGTTGATTAAAACTTTGCATCACTTTCAGGGCAGATGTGCTTCATGCTGAGGACGAATGCAGTTTGTGCTGTACGCTCCAAACTTGTCAAACCACAAACCACCTCTGGGCAAACCAACAACTCTTATAAAAATCAAAGAAATCCCTTGTGTGCTGTGTGTACTGTGTGTGCTTGTGTACTGAATTTGAG
>OMOW01102510.1:0-15140 GCA_900312555.1 Lamprogrammus exutus | reverse complement strand
GTGGTATGTTTTTCCCAAATGCAAAATGCAGAGTGGGGGGCGAAGGGGGGGGGCACTAAAGAGACATTAAAATCACAGAGCACTCAATTTATGGATTCCAATAAGGATGTAATGGGAATTTCTGAAAATTCGAAGAAAAAAGGTGTTACTTGAGTTTCGACCCTCAAAAATGAGCTCAGATTAAAGCCTGTCGATACTGGATTTCTAAATAATCATATTTGAGAGTATGAAGATGAGATAATAATATATCGCAAATGTATGTTTTTAACATAATCACATAACATAACAACAAGCTTTTTTACAGTTTTTCAAGGATCGCATAAATGTGTTGTTTCAGAGTTGTGACAGAGACAGAATATTTTACTGTTAGATTATACAGTAAAGTAAACAAAAAGGTAAACAAAGATAGCAGCAAATTTCAAACAGTAAAAGTCACAAATTCACTGGAAACTAATTTATCAAAAAAGTATAGATAAAAACAGAACTGGCAAAAACTGAACATGAGTTGAGAGAAATAATGGTGAAATATACATTCAAGTGGGCTGATAATATTTGCTGGCCAATAAAACAGAGGCGCTTTAGTTCAGGTGGATCATCGTCCCATTGGAATGGTTTTTGTTTGTCAAAACGCACCAACTGGCTCCACAAAGTCACAGTGATCCACAAAGTCCCTCTTGCCCATGTAGACAGTCACCTGAAACACAGAGGACAGGACAAAGTGTGACACTAGTACAGAAATATTAAGATTATGGATTAACCCTTTGGAGTCTGAAGTCAGTTTTGCAAATTTACTTTTCATTGAAGTTGGTGTTTACTTGCCACACAAAAAGCTACACTGTAATAATTCTCTCTTCAGACTCTGTTTTACACAGTCTGAGCGTTTGCTGGGTTTTGATCACATATTCCTACATGTTATCAGCATTGAGCGGTTAAAAACGTGTAAAGAGTTGTTAACATGATTTCTAGGGGTCAGGAATGGATGTTCACCGAGTAACAGCTGGCTGCTGATGAAGCTTAACACATAACTTAATACATGACAGTATCTTAATATATCCTGTCTGATTCAGTTAACCTCTGAGGTTCTGTGTTAAAGAACTCTGCTGAGCTAATAAATGAAAAACTTGAACTACAATGTTATGATATACAAAAAGTGATATGATATACAAAAACCAGCAAGAACAATGTCTGTCAGGAGATCTGGACAAGCTTTAATTTTCTGATTTAAGGTAAGACTTACCACTGAGTATTTTGTTCACCACGTTGTGTTGCAAAAATGTTATACAAAAGTAACATTTTCAGTAAAGGCAAAATAATGCGTAATTGTCTACTTTTTCCTATTGATAAGTAATCTGTTGAAACTTTATATTGCTAAAACCCCAAAGAATTGAGATCCATAGCATCACTGTAAATCAGAGTTGTGATGTTTTAAGTGTCTTTAGTAAAAGTTTGTATTAATGTTCTCAAAAGCTGCAAACTCTCACAGCCTTTATAGAGTAACTTTGTGACTGCTGCCCCCAAGTGGTGTTAAAGGTTAATGGATTATTGATTGATAAGATGCTGTAACTACCAGTAAAGGAAATGTTTAAAATTTGCATGCCTAACAAAAAGTCTTCTGGACCCTTTCCCCCAGCCTTCTATTACTGCTACTACTACTACTACAGCTTGTACTCTTACTCTTACCGACTTGTCCTTGGAGACTTTCTTAAAGACGACGTGTTTGGGACTCATGATGAT
Source organism: Lamprogrammus exutus (assembly GCA_900312555.1). Lineage (NCBI taxonomy): Eukaryota > Metazoa > Chordata > Actinopteri > Ophidiiformes > Ophidiidae > Lamprogrammus > Lamprogrammus exutus. The sequence goes on along the minus strand of OMOW01102510.1, from coordinate 13,406 downwards.
TTATTAACCTCAACCTGCAGCAGAGAGAAAAATCACATGGAAATGACAACGTGGATTTAATATTCCTGGGCTCAAACCTGCATCAAGTGATCATTATTACATTAACAATGAGTCAGTGTGAAATGGTCATTAGCACTGTTGATTCTACTAATAATCAACACCAAGCTCTGCAGCTTTAAGCTCACTATTTGGTGCTCCAGACCAACAAAAGTTAAGTGATTCACCGTAATTTGTTAAGGTCCCCTGATTCCTTACTGTTCACTTCACTAATGGTTTAAACCGCAAAGGGTAAAACAGCATTCAGCGTTCACGCCCTCCAAAATGACTTAAAACAAAAGCACACAGTAACTCTATTTGCAAATTGCAAACTAATGGACTCCGGCTGGACTGTTTTTAAGAAATGATCTTGTAGCTGTTCTGTTTTACCTTATTTCACTTATTTGAATCTTATTATATTTCATTTCATTTTGATTTGTTTTGGTGAGACATTCTATGTTGTAGTCTTCAGTCTTGGCCTGTCTCCTTTGTAAGATTTGGAATCTAAATATGATCATACCTGGTTTCACAAAAAGTTATTATTGGTAAGTATTAGCAGCCACCAGCACAGGAGCTAACACAGGCTAACTGTCTTTTACTACCTGTCTAAGTCTTTTACTTCGCTCTCTGTCAAGTCAACCCCCAGAAATACTTCCTTTCCTTCTTAATATTAATGGATAAAATGTCGTTAAAAGTTAAAAGTAAACAATTTGTTATGCAGACATGCCTAAACAATTTTTAGACAATTATATTCTTTAGCCAAACTCAGTCTTTTCTCTATTTCACGTTTCAGTGCATCAGCAAACAGTTGTACTGAGTGTTGAAAAATTAAAATTTGTACAAAACATGTAAAGATATTTTCCAAGATAAAACTCGTTTTTTAAAGTAGTTTCATTTCTCAAAACATTTCATAGTGAACATAGAGAAACAAACAGACAAACTGACCTGATGTGTTCAGTTGGCGGATGAGAGAAGATTTAAAACAGATGATCAGATTTACAGAGCTGCATTTATACACACACACACACAGAGCTGTCAGTCAGCCTGCTGATCACTGTGAGCACACACAGATAATCCTGAACATTGTATCATCAGTGCCTCTTTTTCTCTTCCATACTTTACATTTATTTAAGCAGGAAGTTACCTCAGCTGTTTGACAAATCACAGCAGAAAACAATAAAACAAGACACACACACACACACACACACACACGGAGAGAGATACATACAAACTTGTTGCCCTTCCTCTCCCTTCAATAAGCAGCCAAGTATAAAAAAAACATTTGGAGAACTCTTCCCACATTCAGCTGCTACTTCTCATCTGCCCTCTTATTCATCTAGCAGGTTAAAATTTACAGCTGCAGCTAATTTTTTTAATTAATGACCAAATAACAAAAGCTAATCTGAATTGCCATCTGCTGTAGTTGTACTTTAAGCTTTACCCTGACAGCATGCTAACATGCTAACATCTAATGGTGCGTTCCAGACCACTTCCAAGTTTCCAACCTCCGATTTGGACAAAGTGCTTGGAACGCCAAGTTTCAGTTGACACAGCAGCGCCCATGGAGTCAAAAACGAGACACAAATAACTTGTTAAATTAATACAAATTTCTAAATGAATACTGTTTACTTAATCCATCAAATGATACATCTAAACGTATAGTTGTATAAGGTAATGTGTGTACCACCATAAATTGTGCGTAAGATAAAAACGTGTAAAGGCTTCTGTTATAGTATCCTGTTTGTGCTTAGCCGTTTCATTGTGATATGCCATTAAAATGCTCCGCTAACATTTCAGATATTCACACATTCGCCACCTAAATATGAGTTTCTCACGTTCAACCATGTTTCTCGTTTACATTTAGTGTTGTGAGTCTGGAGGGAGTAAGTCAGAATTTCCAAATAGGAAATTCCGACATTCGACTTTAAATGGAACGCAGCATTAGTAAGCTAAAGTTAGCATAGATGCTCACTGCACATTTACACTGTGTGCCTAATGTTAGTATGGGAGCATGCTAACAAGATAACATTAAAAAGGTTCAACATTAGGATGCTAATGTTGCATTCCACAAGTTTTTTCAGGCTAGCAAATTATTTAATCCTTCATTAACAAAAACACCAGTGATTGACATTACTTCTCTGCAACTTGGGCATCATAGGAAAATCTAAATTTCCTCTCTGTATATACTTGTAACAACTTATATGATTTCCCACAGCGCTAAAGGCCTCAATCAAAATTCCTGTCAGATAGCTGAAATATGGAGGGAAACATTTTTAACCTATGAATAGTTTATACTTTTTGGATGGTAAGGGTTATGTAGCCTGAACTTACAACGTTAAGGCCATATTTGCACTAAACAGAGAGAAGTACAGCATTTTGGTGTTAAGTGATAACGATTAAGCAATCTCATCATTGTCAGTCCAGAGGTGGGGAAAAGAGTGAGCGCCCCATTCAGACCTTTCCAATGGTCCAATCAGGGAGGTGCTGCGCCTGACATTTGTAATATGTGAGGCTCTTTATGCTTTACACAACTGTATCCTCTGAAAAGTTTATAATCATGTAGAGTAGCCTACAAAAATACACAAGAGGACACAGAATCCCTGTCAAGGACTTCTCCCCCTCCTAAAGCAAGTGTGTGTCCTTATGCCTCTTTATATGTTTAATCACATAGATTACAAAGACGTACACACAAACACCATCCCCCTCCCCTCTCTATGACAGCAAGCTTTTAAGCTCACCCTCCAGTGTAGGCATCCTGAAAAGGTTTTAAACATGGTTGCCGACGCGGTCTCTGACCGAGGTGGACGGGGTAGGCCAGATGCAGCAGACTGTGTCCTGAGGTCCAGCAATAGTCCAGCTTGGGTTGATGAAGCCCAGGCAGACAGTGTACTGCTGAGCCTGACAAGTCCTAAAATGGCCACTGTACAGAGGCTAAACCCTTGATTTAGGCAAACTTCTCTCTGACACCAAGTCATGAAATATACCTTTTGTTTTTGCCCCACTAGTGATAAGAACCTGGGAACAGTTAAAGACATCACTCCATTATTATCCATCCAGCAATTTTGTTTTAAGGGATGTAATGAGCATAAACTGGTTCAACTTTCAGCTGAGTAATACATTTTAATTTTCAAATTAAACTTCCATTACACATTTTTGGTTGTTTTTTGTTGATGAATATGGTTTTGTTGTTTTTCAATTAAAACATACTTCAGAGTAAAACTAATTAGTATACATGCACATTATTTTCAACTAAGTCCCTGTGAGATCAGACCGAGCAGAAAGTAATGAGGATTTCAGACAAACAAAAACAAGAAGCTGCTGGAGCAACAGTGGTTTGGTAACATTCAGTATGTTGGACGTTTCCTCAGTGTGACCAGTGAAATCCTGCTGAAGTGCTCTACACACACATGCACGCGCACACACACACACAGTCTTCCCCTTTAAGCTGCTGATGTCAGCACACAGACCTGCTGAGTCTGACACTGCGGCATTTATCAGCTCAGACCTGTAGAGCTGCACAAACACTGCTGAGATAATATTATGCAACAATAATGATACAATCAATGTTTCACTTCATTCTACATTGAAGATGCAGCAGTCTCAAATTCTGATGCAATTAATAAGATGAAACAAAAGCAGCAAATTCTCACAAATATCTGGTTTAAACTCAAGTTTAAACCAGATATTTGGAGATTTCACTACAGAAATTATATAAACCAAATATGAAAAATGTCAAATCGCCTATGGCATTTTTTTTGTTAAAACATTTAAAACAGCACACATGTATTAAAAAAAATATTTGGATACATTGCATTTACAGATATGAACAGAAGTTATTGGAATGAGAGTTGCAACTTGGTGTAAATTGGTTCCTTCCTCTAGAACGCCGATGTTTTCAACGATGCTTCTCAGAGAAACAGAGAATTGGTCAGGAAGAGGGAGGGGAAAATCCTGAACTCTGACATCATGTACGGACTCTCAATACTTTTCTTTGATGTTAGTGACCTGCAACGTTGAAAAGAAAGGTTTCCATAGGTTTTGGCAGTTGCACCAAAATATTTGTTACTGTGTATACAGATCAATATACAGCATATCCTGACTGACGATACAACGGGACAATATATGGCATCACTACTTCCTTATTCAGTCACTTCAGACTAGAATATAAATACATCATGCAATGCTCAGATTCTGATCCATCTTTACCTCCAAGTAGGCCTGCAATGTACAACTTCTCTCCCACAATTTCAACTCCCTGAAACCCTAAACAATGCTGTCCCATGCCTGTGCAGGGATGCTCACTGGGCCTTCAAGGGGAAACACTGCACCCCAATTTCACACTTGAGTTCCACAGATACTATGTGTATATATTATACATTATGGCATACAAAGGAGTACCTGGGAATTAACATTTTTGGCTGCCATTACGTTAGCTGTAAAACCGTACATTTTTCAGATATTATCTTGCGTTCCCCAGAGAACCATTTAATTTTTCCTCCCATCACATTTTTACCGTTCTACTCATTAATCAGAGCAGTAAAATGCATCAAGTGCATCACTGTGATCAGCTGATGTACAACAGTTTGCAGTCATTGACAGTTGTAGGCATCAGCAATAAAAGCGTGTGTGTAAGTAGTGTATGTGCTGATGTGTTTGTGGGGGAAAAAACAGTTTGTTTCACTGTACCATCCTGTGACGGAGCACTTTACCAGACTACTGGAACCTTTTTCCTAATTTAATCATTTCACTCATTAGCAATTAAATACATTTAATGTGGCTGAACGCATTATCTGAAAACAGGATGTTTCACTCTGCAGTTAGACAAAAAATCCACTTCTGACAAAAGTAGTATTTTTCATTTGGTTGGCACCATTGTCTGTGGTCTGTTTCAGCTTACGGAGACTGCTTGTAACAGGCGAGATTAAAGCAGAAATCCATTAAAGGACCGAAGTGTATGCATGTCGAATGAAAGAGTAGAGAAATGTTTGTGGTTTGTATGTTTTTTTTTTGCCACCGATTGAAAAAACATTGTTCTTGTTCCAAATTCCTGAACAGAGTTCTGCTTTAAGGTGGAGCAGCAGGACCAACGGCTGGGGGGGAAATCCTGGATCAAGTTTAGCGTGACGCCTGCTGGAGGAGTTTAGAAGATCTTTAAACACATCAGGTATATCAATTCTGCTTCCCCAAATAATCTGAGTGCAACCATCAGCGGCCACAGTTGACATTTAATTCCACAAATCAGGAGTACAGCATCCAAATTAACTGCTGTTTTAGAGATAATTACCATTACTACCATGAATTCTTATTACACTTATTTTCTCCACACAAACACATTTGTGATGTCCAACGTGTCTGAAGACATCTGTGGGTGTCAGAAGCAGTCTGTAGGTGTCTGCTAGTGACTGTGGCTATCTGCAGGGTCTGAAGATGTCCAAAGCCAAATGAAGTGGCCTTTCTATGCTGACACAAGACAAACCATGCTGAGATCAGTTATTGACCTTTCTGTGCTTTTGCAACTGAACAGATTTTACAAACAAGTTGGTTACTAACCAAAGCAACTTATAACAGTTTAACTTCTAAAATCATTGACTGACATGTGACTGGAGGTAACTGAATCTTAGCACAATATAGCCTTCTTTCATGGTTGAAAGGAAAATAACAGGACAGCAGCAGATTAAAATGCAAACTGGGAGATGACACAAAAGCCTCTAAATGCAAACCAGATAAAAAATCATCAGATTTAAGCCATTTTATGTTTAAAATCAACATAATGTGCCAGATGTTGTCTGTGATATAAAATTTCTTCTGATAGATTTCGGTATATATATATAAATAGTTTCAGTCTGATTCATCTTTCATCTCTTCCTTTTCCTAAATCTGGGCGTGGCCTGTTCAATCTGTTTGCTTCCAGTCGTGCCATTTTATGTGACATGAAGGGACATAAAATATCCTCCACAACCTGGCTGCAATGAAAGCAAGGATGCTGTGTTCTACAACAACAACAACAGAGCCGTTACATCGTCCAAACACAGAAACATTCATTGCTGACAGACTGGCCCTGCCTACAGGGGGCGTGACTGACAGACAAGTTTCTGTTAGCCAATGCCTTTACATTTGACCCCCCACAGTCCAGTGGTGTTGGGCTGTAAGACAGCTCAGCCAATCACATCTCAGACCAGAGCACGGCCTTACTGCCCTTCTCCACACTGATGACATAGGTTCCCGATGGAGACCAGGACACCGAGTTTATGGCAGAGCTGCAAAACAGGAAGAACATTTAACAATTAACCTCAAGTCACCTTTGGAAAATGACACAAAACTGAACTGATGAGGCACTTCAAGACCATCTATCCATTTACGAAAATCTTGCTGCATTTATCAGAACTTGATATTACTCTTGGAGGTTGACTCTCTAATTTCCATACACATTTCAAGAAACATGAAGCCTGGTAGGAATGCAAGCAAGGATCTCGCTGAAGGAACCACATAGTTCCTTCTCCAGGTTCTCTGTTAAATGGTTCATAATTTAATTGTGAACTAATTTTTTTACCCATGGTTTCTGTCCAAAGTTCGATCCACTTTCCCCGTCAGCACGTTCCAGATGTACAACGCTCCATCAGCTGATCCCCCGACCACATAGTTGCCATCAGGACTGAAAAACAAACAACTACATTCACCTCTTGGACTTGTGGTTAAATCAAATGGAAAATATACATTTAAATCCATTTACTTCATAGCAATTGAGTAACTTTTACTTAATCCTTTGAATTTGCGGTAAAGAACAAACACAGAAATACATGAATACAGAAAATACGTATATAAACATTTAAAGTATTTACAGAAAAATGGCTATAAAGGATACACAGTAAGAAGCAACATTTCAATTGTTGCTTAATTATGCAAGTCATCCGTTTGATTTTATCCGTGGGTCATCACTGAGTTTGTTAATATAGAAATTTGGGGATGGACTGTGAAAGTGACTGACCTGAAAGTGACTCTGGTCCAGTCTGCTCCACACTTGAAGCCCTGAGCACTAATAAGAGAACACACAAACATTAGTCTGTATGAAATCGGGTAAAATGACGCAGTTGCTCGTTTACTCAGTTTGACATCAATCTGACATTTTGTTTGGGACTACCTGGTTAAACACTGACACTAACAATCAGATGACCAAACCTGAAGGTCTGTTTCACGGCGTTTGTGCGCAGGTCGATGATCTTGATCAGGTCATCTCTGGAGCAGGTAAGCAGCTCAGTTCGGTCATGGTTCAGATCCAGAGAGGTCACTCTGCCCAGCAGCTCCAGCTCTCTCACTATACTCTCCGCTCTGACCACAAGCCATACATAGCACATGAAACACACTGCAGTCACTGCTACTGTCCCATCACCACAAGGTCTGATTACATGCACAAGAAATGGAGATGTTTAGGCATTACCTAGAAAAATGTCTTTAGTATGGTTAGTTAAACTAAGCTGAGGAAATAAAAACTTCTCTCGATTGACTAAACATACAGTACAGCCAGTCAGTGTTCTTAGCTAAGCAAGAATTTAAACATAATTGTTGCAGCGAAGTGGACATTTATTTCCCCAAACTGACCATTCAAAATTATTTTCAGATGTGGGTGAACATTTTGATTAATTCTGATAAACCCAAACAGTATTATTTGTGGTAAGTGGTGTCAGCCTTTTACACAAAATGACATCAGTACAAATATTTTCAGTTGTAATGTGTCCTACAGAGAAGTTCCAAGCAGATGCATTGGATCAATCCTCAACTAAGTCTCCATTCCACAGTAGGCAGGCCTGCCCCAACAATGGACATGGCTGCCTCGTGGGGGAACCAATTACCCCCAGTTTCAACTCGAGTATTTCAGATGGATAGCAAAATATCTTCAGACACTTTGGTCCAGTGATTTTGAATTTGGATGAACCTTCTCAAACATGAGTTCACATTATAATCCCCCCTCTCCCCCAAATTCTTCACAGGACTTCATTGGGATTTTATTTTGAAAAGGCTGACATCTCACCTTATGTCCCAGAAGCGAACTTTCTTATCAAAGTGTCCGCTCATGACGCACTGCTCTGTGCACACAATGTCGTTGCAGCTGGAACCAGCAAACACTGTCTTCATACCTATAGTGGCAAAAAAGGCAGAAGAGACCACTGAGAATTAAAAATAAAATTGCAGATTTGTTCAGAAATAACACTAGCACAATAACAAAGTCAGACTGGAAAAACGACTTGTTTGTTAACAGCTACAGGCCAGAGATTCTTGCTGACCCCTGTAGGAACCTCGTCAATGAAAATGTGGCCAATCTAACAAACCAAACAACCAATCACGTACAAACTTTGCTGCGGAGGTCCCACAGTTTGAGTGTTCGGTCGTAGCTCCCAGAGACAATGCGGGCATTGTCCAGTAAGAAGCGAGCCGACAGCACCTTCCCACTGTGGCCCGTCAGTGTGTGCTGGAGGGGAGAAAAAAAAAAACACACCAAAAATCAAACACACAGATACTTTAGAGTCAAACTGAATAACACACATTTCCCTCCATGTATGGAGAGCCAAGTGGGCTATACAGGTGAATTAGTAGGAATCTATACAAGTAAAATAATTCATAGAAATGTTTTTAGGAGCAACTAGCAAGAATAAAAGGTTTTTACAAGATATTCAGCAGCAAAATGCCACAGTTGTTTCCAATTTCATACAACCTTACACATTTGCTGCTATATCAAATTAAGATTAATGTAGCCTAAAATATGCAAAATCATTTAAATTCTGATTGCAGAAAGATGAATAAAATATACCTACAATCTCCAAAAAAAATGAATAATCCCAATTTGGACTAATCAACCACAACTATGTGAAAATAATCAAATTACCATCAAGCGGTGTATCATGATGCTGATTAAGTTTTATATCATTAATCCAACATATATGCACATATTTCTTGTTTTTATTTGTTTATTTGTTCTACTTATTCATGGGTTTAACCTCCAACACATCTAAATGTCCTTGATGTGGCTGATTAAAAATTCAATTTTAATACACAGTACTTATTAGAACTTATTTCTTTTATTGCAGGTGTCAAACAAACCGTTAAGTTTACTTTAACTGTTAGTTGTCAGATTTATGTTTTGCTATTTCAGTCATTTCTAGATGGTCTCAGTAGAAGTGAGATCAGCAGCCCAGCCCCACCCCACAGCCTGATGCTCCTTGCTGATTGGTTCTGTTGGATGTCCATCAACACACTAAGCCAGAGGGACCTCTATCCAGACTCAGTGATGTCACATCCTGTTTGTCAGCAGTTCCTAGAACCAGCGCTGCATCACTTGAGCAGGATGGGATGAGAGCAGAAGCTGCTGGGAGCCAAAATGGCTGCTGTGAAGGGACCTGAGCTTCAGACCTTTTACGTGGCATCATTGACCAGAAGAGACTGAGGTGGACACACAATGTGTCTATATTCAGGTTGAAGAGGATAAATGCTGGTTTACAAATGCTTCAGTATTCAATCAGTACAGACTCACCCTCAATCTGTAGTCGTCTACTGTCCAGATCCGACTGGCAAAGTCATTGGAGGCAGCAAGCAGGTACGAGCCCTGACAACAGCACATTAAGACATTTCATGAAAGTGAGACTGCAGAAAAAATAAATCAGTGGAGGCAACAAGTGGGCAAGAGCCCTGACAAGAGGAAACATTAAACACTTCAAACATTTTCTGGTTCCAGCTCCTTCACTGAAGATTTGTAGCTTTTCTCTGTTTCATATCTTTGTAAATGTATAAATCAATGACAGTTGGTCAAATTGAGTTTGAAGAATAACTTTGGGCAATGACAAAAAACAAGGTTAAATTTGGCATAATTTTATACAATAATTGGTCTGTCATGAAGGCACCAACCAAGGCTACCACTCTACCAAGGCTGCACAATCATTTTTGGTCCTGAACCAAAATCCACAATGAAACAATCAGGCTTATTGGATGATTTCTGAAGAAAACCAAAATTCTGTCTGGGGATATTAGGGCTTTGTGCAATGATAACAGTACAAATCTTGGAATCCAGCAAATTGGTGGGAAGAGATTGTCTGTCATGCACAAATGGGTAACGGAAGCACCCTCTATACCAACTGAGAGAACTGCATGACTAAAGTGATGAGGTCTAAGCATTATGTGAAGAACAGTTTGGACTTACGGCACTGTCAAATTCAATGCTGGTGATTCCTGCGTTACTACCGGTCAGAGCTCCTTTGGGCTCACAGCGACCTACAGACACACACACAGAAGATTTTATGTTCAAGTCACAAACAAATATGTATCTCAGTGAATTCACATCAAATAGACACTTCCGTGATAAATACTGATCTCATAATGTATGATGTTAACTTTCATGTGACACTTTCAACCGAAGAAGTTATTCAGATTAAAGTGTGTGAAGCTGTTAGCTTTCACATTTAGGGTGGATACTGCAAGACACATTATCCGAAAATCTGGCTGGACCACACCCAAGGACATTATCTCTTAAGTCTTCTTGTTTTCATCCTGAACCCACCAGAGACCACCTCCCACAGCTTCACCCTGCGATCCATTCCTCCTGTTGCCAGGAGACGAGAGCCAGGACTGAACCTCACCGCATTCACCTCACCGTCATGGGCTTCCTGAATAAACAAAGAAAGAGACACACATGCACAAACACACACACTTGAGTCAACAATAAAATCCATTTTGAGAACACACTACAAATTGTTTGATTTATTTCGGTCTCAGCTTGAAAACTTGAGATCAGCACCCTGTCCTCCTCCCACACCCCGACACTCCGTCCTAAGTGGTTCTGTTGGATGTCAGTCATCACAGTGAGTCAGTAGGATCTCTGTACGGCCTCAAACTGTGATATCACATCCTGTCTGTCAGCAGCTCCTGAGACCAACACTGCACTGCTAGAGCATGATGGGAGGTGGGTGCAGGGGCTGCTGGGAGCCAGAAGGTGACTGGGAGAGGATTGTGGGTAATCAGACCTTTTACTGTTCATCACTGACCGATAAGATCACATCTGGATTATAAATCTAACTTTAGATTTCCTATTTCATCTACATGGGTAGATGAAGGACACAAGCAATGCTGCAGTGTCTTAGTAGTGATACCATTCATAAGGTGTCAAAGCACATCAGCAGCATATATTTGAACTATTATGACTTAAGTCTCTTTTGGAAAGATTTTGTTCAAGCTTAAATAAAGGCCAAATTACAGAAAATATAGCAACCAGATCATGATTCCCTTCTACATGATATGACAGTTGCCATTTGTCTGGAATGCAATTTAAGAAGGCTTCACTAATGTCAGCCTTTGTTTGATTGTTTTATCATCGCACATCACAAGAGGATAAGACAAATGTATAAGACAAATACAACATTTCAACAACATTGGAAGTAATGGTGATGGTCTTTAACTGGATAAGCATGAAACAGATTACAGTAATGAACCCTTGTGTGTACCAAGATCATCTACTGCTCATCTGTTCAGGCTACAAGTTGTTTGGAATTTTCAATCATTACTACAAAATGGATTTCCTCACTGGTCTCACTGATAAACACTGTGGGGTCCATTGATGAAGAAGCTGAAAGACTTACGAACACATGCAGAGCTGTGGTCGGGACTCGAACCTCTGCACAGACTCCTGATGGGGCCTCAGTGCCTTCTGGTGACGTGCTGAAGGAGTTGGCAGTTCGACGCCTGCTGGGAGATGAGCAAAACATTAAGACACTGGTTAATTACATGTTAGTGACCAGCAGGTACACATACAGTTACAATCAAATCTGTCTCATCAAAAACACCAAAGGACTCGTTTTATACAGACCATTTTCTCTTTTTGCTACAGCTAAATACATTCAGGAAAATATTTAATCTTGATTATTTAACCAATGTTGTGATTGTGATGAAAATGGAACATATAATCCAGATTTCTGTGTTCTTGTTTCCATTTAGGGTCCATTTTGAAACATTTGCAGTGTTTTAACAAGCAAATATCTATTTACACTCTCCCTTGCTGCAGCATGGCTGTGCACACAAGTGTGAAAACAGGCCATATTACCTACCATCTCATTAAGGTCCGATGTGTTCTGATTAAAGGACAAATAACGTGAAAAGAAAAGAGCATGACCGATACGGACGGACTGTTGAGACGGATACAGATGGACATTTCCGGGATAAGAAAAGTCAGATAATATCAGCTGCTATTTATCTTTATACACGAGTCACCATCTATGTCAAGGATCCATCAAATTTAATTATCCAAGAACTGTGACAACTGAATCAAGGAAGGATGTCTTACAATGCAGTTCTGTCAAAGATTACAAAAAATGATACTGCCAACTATGCATAAAATACAGGTTTCAAATTTAGACAAATAAAAATAAAGCCTGTTAATTATTTACACACTATAATTTCTTTTTTTTTTTTTTAAACATCTGCTCATACACATATGTACCAATACTGTACCTGTGGAAAACCCCCAAAATATATATCAATAATATTGATTAGCCCATATATCAGTCAGGCTCTAGCAGAGAAGTTCTAGTGCCAGTTCATGGTTCCCTGGAATTATTTAATTATCACCATGCTGTGATTTATACACTATTTAGATCACACAACCGCACACACACACACTTCTATATAGAGGACATACTAAGAAAGGTACAGAAAGGGTGGGGGGGACAACAGGACAACCACAACATAGCCTATGTGGCAACATTTCAAGAGACGATGCTCATAAACCAACGTGTTATTGTTTTAGTATTGAAATTATAGCCATTAATCACTAGATATTAACCATGTGTTCACACTGCCAACCACACCACCAACATGTCAGCAGTTCCTACAGAGCTAAAATGATGCACAAACTCAGCTTACATGCTGAACATTCATTATCAGAGTTTTCCCTAGCATTATTTTGTTTTAGGTCTTAGGTGCTGTCGTCACTTAATCTGACGGTCATGTTGTGAGCACTTCACCTTCCTGCTCTTGTTGATGTTGTAAAACCTTTTCACTAAATTTTTGTATACTATACTGCCAGATTGAGTCCATCTATGGCCACCCGGCAGCAGATGTGGAGGTGACCGTCTTTTAGTCTGTTTCTCAGTGGAGTCTTGACCTAAAAATGAAATTGACTTGAACTTCGACAACTTCTGTAGTTTCCTTCTTTTGTAATTCTATAACGCCCAATTCCTTACCAACTTGAGAGCAGAGAACAGCCTCTCAACATCTGCAGTGTGGACAGGCGCTGTGAGGGCAATAGCCACTGCTACACTCACGCGTACGTTTGACAGCAAAACTGCTGGTTAACATTAGAAACCCGTTGACAGCCTTCTTGAAGGGTCGGGTCC
>OMOW01102509.1:0-10628 GCA_900312555.1 Lamprogrammus exutus | reverse complement strand
CCCAGTTTATTGGTAGAACAAACAGGTCTCTCTGGAGTATAGCATAGTAGTATAGTATCGTATCGTATGGTATAGCATATTATAGTATCGTATAGTATATAGTATATCGTATCGTATCGTATTATTGTATAGTATAGTATCGTATTGTATCTTGTATCGTACACTATATTATAGTATAGTATCGTACAGTATAGTATATTGTATCATATAGTATCTTATCGTATCATGTAGTGTACAATCGAATCGTATAGTATAGTATAGTATATTGTATAGTGTAGCGTATCGTATCGTATCGTGTGAGATTTCACATTTTGTAAACACGATTCACTGTTTTTTAAAGACCCTGCCAGCACAGTGAGGAGCTGCAGCAGAGTGCGTAGTTTTTCAGAATTTAACCAGTTAGTGAAGGTGTAATGAGAAACAACACTACTGCTATCAAGAGCTGGCCTGAACCACTTTGAAGCCCTGTGTGCTGAACTGTGCACTATATATTTAATGTGAATGCCATTCATCGCCTCAGTAAACGATTGTCCTATTTAAGGAAAATGCTCTTGTGTCATGTATGCATCCAAACAATTCAGAGTAATCAATAATATTACAGCACTCATTGGTGTTTCATTTACATAATATATGTGGGAAATTGTTAGTATGGATGTCAGCTTTGCTTTAATAAATGTTCATTGTGTAGATGTCAGTGTAATGCACATGACATACAGGCTGTAAGGGAGCCGTAAACGTATGACTACGTGAGTGCTATGTTGTAACATAGGCCTCAGCTTGTTAAACCACAATATTCAGCCATGATAAGTAATTCATGATATATCAGACTGTGGTTAGTTGCCATCTGACACGAGTTGCCCTTATTTTTGATTTTCGTTCCTCTGTGTCAGGTGGTGCATTTCTCAACATGAAGCAATATCTTCTTTCAAGGTGTTGCGTCATGTTCTTACTATTCTTTTCAGTCAACATTTGCTCTTAAACATAGAGAAATATGTATAGAAAAATGCTGTTATTTTAATGTAATAACGACTGGGGGAACGGACTGTGCAGTAGTACAGTAAACAGCATTCATCACACTCAACCCTGGCACACACTCATTCAAACTGCAAAGCCATAGTTCACAGTCACACCCATATTATGGCTTTAATAATAAATGTAGTTCCTCGTAAATTGACTTGCACTTATGAAAATGATAAAGCATAGAAAAAAAATAAATGACAGGGAGCGGACAAGCTTAAAAAAAACCTTGAGGAGGGGCTTGCAATAATCTTTAAACCCCAAACAAAGACACTCAAAAATGAAAGAAGACACCACAAAGACAGGGGGCAGACACGCACGTCTAAGGAAAGCGTCAAGCAGTTTAATTTGTACATTTGAAAAAAGTTAAGATATCGCAATCTGTCTGTAATTATTCCACGATGGTGACCCTCTTTATTTAAAGGAGACCTGACAGACTGGTCTGGAATCTTGTAAGATACAGATTAGACTGTCTAGTGTTTTAAAACGTCATTTGAAAGCAGCATTTATAAAATCAATCCTGCTGTGGTGCCATTCAAACCCATCAAATAGACTTGGCCCGAACATAACATTAAAGTTAATTAAAGTTAAAGCACCTAAGCTTAATTTTAAAGACATCTGTATTCCCCGTGTCTCTGTTTTTGCTCCAGGATGTCATTGACACCAGGACCCTGCCTCAGAGGACGAGTGTTGGCTCGAGCCCGGCTACTCCCAGATCTCCTGATCAAACTTTGGATGTGCAGCTCAAAGTCCTTGCTGAATCTCATCATGTGGACCAAACACCGCCAAAAGAGCTTAACCCAGCCGCCACAAATATGCATATGGAGTGCCAGTCGAGCGCGAACGCTGCTGGGATGGTCCCCAAACGCTGCCTCTCACCCACTGGTGGCAGACTTGGACCAGAGGTAGAGAACCTGGATGGCAGCAGCGTTGTGTCACTTTCTCGGAGATTCCTGCAAGAGGTTAAATTGGAAGACTCCAGACAGCACAAGGTAAGGGTTGCATTTAGATTGATCATTTACATAATTCTAATAAAAATTCAGAATAAAAATAATCACGTTTTGAATTCTAACGACCACAGTGGCTTTTCTGAGGGACAAGCATGTGTGCATGACTCGTCATTTTCGCGTTCCACAGTCTCTCAATATAATAAAGTAAACAGCTGTCATTTAGACATTTTCAGCGCTAATTGCCTTCACTGTGGGGTGTCCAGTGAGGTTGATTGAGAAACCACATATTTTAGGCCAGATTGCCATAAAAGGTTTTGCCATTGTGGCTAACCTCTCATTGTGTCAATGCCCAAAGCTTACATGCTCATTATTCCTCACCCAGATGTCATATTAATCCACTGAAACAAGCCTGTCCCCTGTCCTCCCCACAAACACTGCCCACGTGTGCAAAACATCACCACTGAGGAGAGAAAGCATCCAACGTGCTCTCTTTATATAGCTCGTCTGACATTAATTGACAGATAAGAGCTGTGAGGTGAATGTGTGAAGAAAAAGTGATAGACCATGCAGCGAAATCAATTTGCTCACCTTTGTCAAATCAACACAACTCAAATCAAGTTGATTTAAAACAATGGTTTCCGACATAGCCCAAGCTCTCTTGGAAGATGGGGAAAACTTTCCTCAAAACACAACAAAGAGCAAGGTTGGGAAATGTCAAAGAAAGACTTATGACAATAGTGGAAAATACACATACATACTGAAGTACAACAATTGAACCATGGTTAAGATAAGATAAGATAAGCCTTTATTTGTCCCACGATGGGGAAATTTGACTATGACTATGTTGTAATGTTTTGTAATGCAGCATTATAGTTTCATCTTCAGTGCAAAGCGCAGAGTTGGTTTTAGAGGCCTACTGTAGTGCCAATTGGAGAGGCTTATGAAATGATCTCTCCTCGCTCACATTAGTGTGTGAGCACTGCTGATTTGGATAGTTGAAGAGCACTCGTGAAAGGGTTTGCTATCCCATGCTGAGAAGGATCACGTTGTGGTCTGTAACAAATTGAGGTGGCTTTCTCCTGTTAAAAAGATCCAGGATCAGAGGACAGTCAGCTAGAGGGATCACACAGCCTGAAGGGAGATTTGTCACTAAGCTTTTACTTCCCTACATTTACACAACTCACTGCTGAGACATTTTTCCCAGCATCCTTCATCAATGCAGCTCCTGTCTGCTGATCTGTGCCAACTCCAGCAGGCTGTGTGCAGTGAGGGCTTTGACTGAAAGGTTGTCAGAGAAATATGACAGAGAGTTTGTTTCCCTCCCCACAGTTCTGGTTTATCAGCTGCCACTGATGCAACACAAGGGCAGCAGCACCAGGCTTCCTTTCACTTTGTCAGACAAATCAACTTAGTATAGTTCTCTGCTCAATCAATAGATCCACTGTTAAAAGACATTTCCTCAGAGACTCAAAACAATGGCTGATGTCCAGCACTGCCTTAAGCTCTTGTCTGGGACTACAGTCTGTTGTTTTACAGTTTACACTACTTCCTCTGATGGACTACACTGTGGCTTGGTTGTGTGTGGATGACTGCAACTATAGGCAAGTTCTGTCATTTGGAATGCGTCCAAGTCATTAATTTGTGTTTCACGGGTGATCGTTTCACAGGAAATTGAAGACAAGACATTGAAGCCCGCTGATGCCCGCTTACACCTGCTTAGCAGTTTACAAACGCATGCTGATGATGAAGAAGAGCTACGCATGCTTGCAAGTCTCAAAAGAGAGGAAGAGGAAGAGTGTAAAGCCTCAGGTTTCAGCGCCTCACAGATCCACCAGTGTAATGTCAGCATCAGCATGAGCAGCGATGACACCTCTACCTGGACCCATGTGTCTCTGGTTTGTACCACACGCCATTGCTACTCATGAATTTTTATTATTCAGTCCTCACTAACAATGTACGCTCATGCATTGAACATCTCGCATCTACTATGATTTCAGCCAGTCATCCTTTTTCTGTCTCCCCCTCTGGAATGATTTGTGTGACCCTGGTTCATGCTCACCCTTGTTAATTTCCATTTCAAGCACACAACTTATACCGCCATGAAGTGGTAATGCACCTCTTCCTCTGGTGGATTCTCTGCATTATAAAGATTATGGAGATAGAAATACATTAATTGGCCTCATACAGCTTTTAAAAGTACACTACCTTAATAACTACGCTTCCCTCTGCGACTCAAAATTATTTAGGTCACTTGAAATGATCCCCTGAAGTCTTTTTAGAATTCAGAGATGGTATAGTTTGCTCTTGGCTATTGAAGGTCATTTAGATCTATGGACCATTAGCATAAGCACGTTGCACTTATGAAGAAGGAACATTGCCCTTCCTGGCCCTACTGGGTCCTCAGTAGGATCCCCTGTGAATACAGCCATTACACATGCACCAGCTACAGGCTTGTTACCATTACTGTTCATTTGGGTATCTCTTATTATGCTAAGATTCAAGCAGAACACAATGAATAGGAGTACAGTATAACCACAGGCATTATCATTCCATGCTTCCTTTTTATGAAGACACAATGTGGCCACCAATAGAAAGAAACAAAAGCTTTTAGACCATATGTGCCGTTTTCCACAAGGACAGTACAAGGTTTACATTTGACTAAATCAAATCCCCTTCACTTTGCAGTGATGCCACGACAATCGACTGCTGTGCTTGAGAAATCTAAATACATATGGCAACAGCACCACCATCAGCTTACTAAGAAAATGTTTTATCATATAGTAAAAAGAGAGAGAGATTAAAACATGAAAATGGATAAAAGTGTAGTTTTGCTGACCTTGTAACAAATTAAGTGTTAAAAGAGTGTATGACTCCCAAAACCAGAGGCAGGAAGTGGTCATGGGGATAGGAAGAGGATAGTCACTGTCTCGTGCTGATACTCCACCCCTTGCCTTGACATACTGTGTGTGCGTGGAAGCTGCGACGTGGGTGGACTGCTGCTGTCCCTGCTGTCGGCCCAGACGTGAGGTCTCCCCCAGGTCTATGCTGTGCCTCAGTTGCTAGGTTGAACTTTACAAAAGAATCACCCGGTTGATTGCATCTGTGAAATCAGATTTTGGCCACTTTCACACACAGTCCTAGATTTGATACTTATGCGACTATGAACTAAACAATCTTAAATTTGATGAGGGCTGATGGTAAGAAAGAAAAAAAGACTTGAGTTCAGTCTGAGTGATGAGTTTCATGGAGACCTTCCAATCAGTCACAGGCAACAGTTGGTCAAACGCTCGTCTTGTTTTCAAGTGCGCACTTGCAGATCATTGAGCTTCTTGAAACCACAACTTCTTACTTCTTTCCTCTATCACGTTGTTAAAGAGGAAGTCAACTTAATTCACACGTCAAATTCTGTAGAGGGAACTTTGCAAAGTTGGGGAAGTGCCTTTAATGGCTTCACAAGTGTTAGTTTGCCTTGGTATTGAAGACAACAAGCCTGAAGTCTTGCCAAAAGGCAAACTAAAGGGATTTACTGCACTGGTTTATCTAGCCTACACCTCACTTGACAAAGTTGTTACCAGCTTAGTTTCGCCAAGGTTGATTTCATTTCATTTTTCTCTTTTGAGTCAGCGGGAAGTGTAGTAATAATAAATATCTTCTTTTGAAGCTCATCACATGTTGTCACAGTGCTCATCATAACTAACAGCCTCCGTCAGCAGCAGTTACACTTTTCATTTGTTCACACTTAAGCACTGCCTGTGATACTGTCAAGCATTTATCTTTAATTCATTAATCGAGCCACTGTTATTACAGATACAACACTGAAATGGTTCAGTTACTACCTCCCTCAAAATAATTTGTCCCCCCCCCATCATCATATAGTTAACTCATCATCATCAGTCCATATTACCCACGGGATTCCACAGCACACAATTTTAGGTTCCTTCTTATTTTAGGAGATTACTTAAGAATGCACCGGAGAGCACACTTCAAATTGATTTATGCCGTGTCAAGACTAGAGCGTGGACATGACAGTGCCTTCATCAAAGTCATGCAATGTAATAGCTTTTAAATAGGTATTAGGCTTAAATAGCCTCTCGAGGCGATAATAGCCTCCTTAGCATTGACAAGCAAACAGAGAGGGTAACTGTATATTGAAATTAAAACAATTCTTATCTTGTACAAGGCTAGAAAAGGTTTTCCTTCCTTTCATTTCCTCTCTTATCTCTCTAATCCTGGCTCAGTTAAAAGTCTCTTACACTTACAGCTCACAAAAAAAAATGCATCTGTGGTTAACAAGTCCGGAACATAAATTGATTATACCAATTCGTGTTTCCCTGCACTGTTTGGTTGTTACTGATCATTCGGTATCGGTCTGGTAAATTACTACATACATCTGAGACATCTAAAATCAGTGTGAACCAGAATGCTGTCTGAGAGCCTTGGTGAGCGTTGTGATTGTTCTTCAGTCTAGCATGAGTACAAAAGGTTATCTGCTATTCGCCAATATATCTCCTACAATGTGGAACATCTTGAAAGAAAATTCGACTTGCCGTCTTCCTCTGAATCATTTCTGAAGATACACTATTATATACTTAAGTCTCTTTTTCAGTTTCTTTTTAAGATATTTGGTTAAAGATACCAATCTGTGATCAAAACGTAAACATTGTAAAACCAGAAAACATTCTAATAGTCATTTTTGTTGTTGTATTATTCCCTATATTTCTATATCCAGCCAGAAAACCAAGGTCACCACTATCAGAAGGAGATGAGTCCGCTCCTGTGCTCCGACCCCAGGTAAGGAAGCAAATCATTTAGAATCCATACTTTGGCTTCTGAAATGTATCCTAAAGGCATGGAGACGTCAGTGGAATTGTTTTCTATAGTAATAACACGTTTGCATATTCTGCAAGATGTTACTACTTTTGAGGTCTATAAAAATCCACCGAGCCACAGTGCTTTTCATACCGTGTGTTTTTCAGTCAGGTTTTGGCCACCGCAATAATAAAAGTTAATAAAATCGCAAGCCATACAGACGAATTAGATGTATCTGACAAAAATGCCATCTTAAAGCCTGTATTTGTATTAGGGTGCATGTCTGCGAAAACCACCCAGAACTCATAATCGGATGGTAATCAGCGACTGCGGTATTAAGGCCAAATGCCAACTGTCAGATAGCTATGCAGACTCCGGCTTATCTCCCTCATATTACCGGCAGGGTATAAATAAATGACAGAGAGTGTGATCTGTAGTTTTCTTCTCCCTTAACTGCTGTTGTCATCTTCAGAGATACAAATAATATTTCACCTATTATTGTGTTTCTCAAATTCTTCGCTGGTATTTTTCAGTCGAGACTCAAAAGACCGGGGAAAGGGAATCAAACTGAATCCTAGCGAGCAAACATTGGTGTGAAACCTACATGCAAAATGTAGAATATGCTGCAACTCTAGGCTGGCTCTTCTAATTCTGCTTAAGGTTTTTACCAGAAGTGGTAGACATCAGGTTTTGGTGTCAGGCCTCTCAGTCAAACATCGGTGGCTTCTGTCTAGAATCACCTTTAAGCACAGTCTTGCAGCAGCCACGCAGGGAGAAATCAATCATTGATGAGGAGAAAGGGGCCATTTTCTTCACAGAAGGAGCCTTGAAATAGTCCATAATACGAAAGCAGCCACAAGTCATTTTCCTCACAAGCGTTTCTCAAGTGGCAAAGGTGGCTTTTACTGTTTTGACCTAGAGATTAAAACCACAGTAATGTTAATGCTGTAACCTCAAAGGCCAAGCCTACAGTGTAACACCAGGGTGGTGAATAATTTACAAGTATAGATTCAGTATTAAATACATATTTTTAAAAAATCCTATCCATTATCAAGCAATGCTAAAGTGAGCACATCCAGGTCTGCAGTTGTCAGTACAGAAAACCACTAACAGAAGTAGAAGCAGACAAGAGTGCGGATACATCAGAAAGGTAAATTACCACGCTTTATCTGAAAATACCATCTGTCATGTGAACATTACAGATTGATGATACGTAGCAGTTAAAGCGTATCGGAGAGTGGAATTTTCCTTTAAGGCCGGCATTGCAGTTGTCAAGGCGAGATGAAGAAAAAAACAAAAACGTGTAACCCTCTCTGACATTTAAGTCAGATCTGTGTTTTGCAAAGTTTCTCAGATGGAAAATAGCTCAAAGTTAAGACTTGAGCCAAATAGTTGTTGATGGCAGTCTTAATCTGTTAATTTAGCAGAGGAGGCAGAGTCAGCTGTCGGCTGAAAAACCTTCAGTGCTTTCATTAATATGACAATATCACAGATTAATCGAATTGTACAGCACATATTACATTTCGGCTTGTGCACGGCGTAGTCCCATCACACTGACTCAATTCCCAGCAATCGAAGGCTGGCTTACAAGCTTTACACGTCAGGACCTGAACATTCCATCGTACGGATACATCCCATTCCTCTCTAAGTGAGACCCCACACCCCCCACCGCCTGCTAATCCAGAGCCTTGTCTCTGTACATCTCCATCACTTTGTGGGTAACGATACAGCGTGTTACAAAAGCAGACAAAGAGATTGCATCATAGTTCCCTCATTGAAATTATGCAACCATCTCCTCCAACAGTTTTGATTTATTGATGAAAAGCAAAGGAATCCTGGTGGGTACATGTGTAGATTTACACGTTTTTGATGTTTTGGTAAGTGTTATTTAGATTTAAATTGATTTAAAATTAAATATATCGTTTTTTTTCAACAACTTTGGATATAAGCATGCCTTGTTTCCAACAACAAATCTAATTTTGATCCGTTCTGAGCATTTCCACCAAAAACAAATTGGTTTGGAACCCACAAATGAGAATAGTACTGGAGAATAGAAGTGGGAGCCATGACGACACTATGAGAGGGCAAGTGTTATTCTACCCTTCCACTTGTGCCACAACAAATTGGTGGAAATGCACACCGAATCACTAGATAGCACCTTGGTTCCATGGATGTTGAACGAAGCAGATTCCAGAACCTTTTATGAGGAAAAGCAGCTTCAGTGACATTTTTCATTTGGATTTCAGCGCTAACGTCTTCATATCCTCGGCTGTTTAAATATTCAGTAGGATGCTTTTTGATTGACTGTCCTCTGAAATGAATATTACCATTGACAGCAACCTCAAAGAGTTTCCCCGCCCTCGCGCCCGTCTCACACAGCACTACATCATTCACAGCTGTACAACTAGAATAAAACTTTGAAGCGTCCCTTGATTTACATACCGAGGAGCAGCTGCACAGGATTTGTCTTTGTTTTAATGCCTTTTCTTACTTTCAGGCATTTCATTCTCAGACAGTCTTACTGTGAATTCTATCACGGTGGTTTTGAGCGTCTTGGCACCACTGCAAGGCTTCTTTGTCATTGAGCACTACAGTTTTCTTGACAGCTAAAATGCTGCTCTTACCGTGCTTAGTGTCGGCACTGCGTCTTAAAACATATTTAACATGTTTCTTTGCGTGCGATATTTCAGTCTGCCTTTGGCTGGCATACCACATGTGAAAATCAAATCAGGCTGTCATGGAGACCCTGAGTAGCAATGGTATTGTTTCACAACAAAAGGGTCTATTGTGAACATAAGTACTGCAGGATAGCAGCAAAATAGAGTCGCCTGGATAGTTTCATTGGGAGCTTATTTTAAAACCTTAAAACCTCCAATATAAGTCACTGCTCTGCAAAAACAGTGCATTTGATTGGTACCAAGTTGAATCAAAGTAATTTATTCAATTATTACAAGTTCTCCCATATCTGAAATATACTGACTTTATAATCTAAGAATTTAATCAGTCTCGCCAAGTCCCACTTAACAATTTGCTGTCTCTGGAGGTGCTGGAGGAGAGACCATTGTCATTGAAAATAGCTTCCATTAACTTTAGTGGCATGTTCCTGCCCTCTGTGAAGTCAAAGGGGGGTTAGAGTGAGATAAAAGGCTCTGTTAAATACAAAAATCAGTGCCTCAACAGATCACAATGTACCATAGCCCTTCAAGGAATAAGGTTAGAAACTGAAAATTCAAATTCAGCTCTAACTGCACGGAGAGATCTGGCTAGAGTTTAATCTGGTGTATAGCTGAGGTTCAGTAGATGTATGTTATCAGGTAACATTTTGTGATATGCACATGTTGACAAAAAAAGATGTCATTGTTCGTCGTTAAAATCAACATTTTAAAAATCTATTCACTTACCATAGTAAAGATAATAGAATGATAATGAACATATTTTAAACTTAATGAAATCAAAATGTTAAAAATGAAAATGATCTCCATGTAATCAGCTTTGATATGTTTTGAATGTTTCCTGTTGAAATTGATATTTGTTAACTGTGTATCTTCTTAGGAAACGCAGTATACAGCAGATAACTGCAGTATACAGACCAGAAATATTGTAGACATTCATTGGTTCGTGACTATTTTTAGTTTTCAGACAGAGTGACATATTTGCTCGTTGTCATTTGAATGTAGAGGCGGTGGTGTTTGCTCATAAGCATTCTGTGATGTGCTCCTGCGAAATGTTTTGTCCAGAGGCAGAAATAAATGGATAATTGCACAACTGATACATTACACAAAATGAATATGAATTCTATTTAACAAATGGCTCTCTCCAGTGCTTCCAAGTAATAATTCACCACCACCAGCT
>OMOW01102508.1:0-11204 GCA_900312555.1 Lamprogrammus exutus | reverse complement strand
ACGATGTTTAGCACCACAAACGGACAAAGAGAAAGTAAAGGAATGCTCGAAAAACACGAGGAAAAAAGACTCAAAGTCAAAGAGTTACGGAGCTACGGGACAGGCAGCCGTTCCAGACAGCCGTTCCAGACAGCCGTTCCAGACAGCCGTTCCAGACAGCGCCGGAAGTAGTTTGTAGTTAGTAGGCAGTAGGTAGTAGTAGTTAACTGCAGAGTATATAGGGTTAATCAGTTTTGCCTCCCTGCCAATGAAAATGGAGCCCAGCCCAGTACATCAAAAGCCTGAGGGTCCAATACAACGTAACTTAACAACTTAGCAACAACAGTACAACCTCCCAAAAAGTGAAGCCCCTAATTAAGCAACAGGCGCAGAGCATTCTGGGAAATGGAGGAAATTGTTAAGAAAAGAGCATTCAATGACTCGCAAGTCCCAGAATTGAAGTACATCACAAAAGGATGATGTACGGAAGTTTCCTCCATTTTGTCTCCTGATTCGATATTAATTCAACACTGACAACAAAGACATCAGCTAAAACAGGTGCGCCAATATGTTGCCTCTTGTGTGCTTATGTTCTGTACAGGTCTCTTTACAGCAATTGGTCAGTTTTGTTTACCTTAAATGTATCATAGTGATCGCTGGTCTCTGTTTACCTGCTGCTGACATCTTTCATCTGTCAGTCACACTAAAAAAGGCAAGAGAGTCAGTCAGTCTGGAAAGGTGTGTGTGTGTTGCTCAAAGGGGTGAGAATGAACGACTGGAGGGCTGATGGAAAAGCAGAGAGCAACGATGGGGGAGGATGATGGATGGAACACTGTAAATGATAATTTCATGTCATGATTGTATGTCATGCAATTCAATAATTTCATGTCATGCATTTTACAAATGAATGCGCTTTTGTTGAAATAATTGATTTTGAAATCTAAAAAATAAATTATCTGAAAATTTGCTTTGCAAAACTTTTGCTCAAAAGTTGACCTAAAGTTTGACTCAAACTAAGAAAATTTTAACAAAAAAAACAGTAAGAATAAGTTGGCCTGAATATTTAGATTTTTAGAAAATTTCAAGTGCAAAGAGAAGGAGCTGATGGTGATTGTGAAATGAAAGTACAGTAAGAGAAAGAAAAAGGGTTGAGGATGAAGAAAAGGAGACAGTGATTGTCATCTTGAAACTCATAATGAATTTTTCACATTTTCCATCACAGATAAGGAAAAGGATCATTGGCAAACATCAGTTTAAATTTCCATATAAATCCCAGATGCCACAGACAGGATGAAGATAAAGGATGGGTGGAGGGATGAAGGACAAAAATAAAGAGGGGTAATGTAAAACTCACAGTTTACAACCTTTTCTGAGTGGTTAGAAAGGTATTCTGGAAAAAATGAACAGCAAGAGTCATTAGTTAGAGGGAGAAAGAAATCACACTGGCAGCATTCTGTGGAATGCGTTCAATGTCAGTGTGCTGATGAATGATTGCATAAGGTTGGAAGGTTTTAAGCCTTTATTTCCTAAATAAGTTTCAGTTTGTCAATTCCCATTAGCAGAGTTCAGCTCAGGTTTTGTCTCAGATTCTTGTAAAAAATCTCAGATTTTTCTAAATGACTCATCAGTCGCACTTGCAAATAACTAAACATAATTTGACCCTTTAAAAGTTATTAAGTCTTTATCATGTAGAAACAGAACAATTATCTCTATGTTTACTGAAAATGAAGTTAGTGTGAATAATGTTGTGTCACACAATGAAAAACGTAACATCTGCCAAAAACAGAAAACACATAATTGACAACACATTGCTGCAGAATTTCCTTAAAATGATAAAGCTGATTGCTGAATTTGCGCTGAGAAAATGACGTGCATTAGTCCTGAAATTGTTTTTTAGGTGGTAAATCCCTCTCAAAATCATTAGTGAACAAATAAAAAATATTTTTACAGTTTTAGGAATTGTAATCCTAACAGTGTGGATAGTGACAAAAGCTTCAACAGTGTCAGTTTTTAACAATTTATTCAAAGAAAAATTCTAACTAACCTGCTTTGTGTGGGAGTTGAGAGTCACAGAAGACCATTTCACAAGAGGAGAGAAACTGAAACTCCTGAAAAATTCCAGAGTCTTAATGTCATAAGATAACGTTTTCTGCCCGTGTGATGTTATCAGAGCTGCAGGTTGTAAATCAAAACTGCATTTATGAGGGTTTTTAACCCCAATCCTCTGGGTCACACAAGTGTGACACTACTTAGTACCTTGCTTGCATGTCAAAAATTGGATTTTACTCTGATTAAGATAATAAACAGATTTTTCACCATGATTTGATTGAAATTGTAATAAATCGATGCAAACTCATGGACTTGGGGCGCTTTCAGACCACCTTTTGTTTGTTGAACTTTTTCAACAGTTCCACTGGTTTGAGCAGGTACTCACTCACAATCAGGCACGCACCCAACAAGTGCACCCTGCTTCAGTCAAAAATCATTGGTCTCGGTCCGTTCCCAAGTGAACCCTGGTACAGTTTGTTGCGGATGACAACAAATTTTTACCATGGTCCAGACTAAAGTGATACCTGGACGAATCACAGGAAGTTTCTACTGGTGCCGATTTGAAATACATTCTGGCGACTACATTGAGAAACAAATAATAAAGGTGCACAAAAACATAGACACATTTAAAATGTTCAGTCAAAGAATGAGCGAGGTAGGTTTTTAGAGAACTGCTGAACAATGCAGCATTACATCAGTTAATAAAATCAATGTTCTTTGTGTACTATTTTTCTTCTTCTACAATGCCCTGTATGTATATTTCCATAAAATTGTCCCAGCTACTTCACATTAAAAATACAGACGTGTCAGGGTCAAACGTCAACTGAAAACACTTTCTGAGACAATGGTGAACATATTAATATGTAACTAAACTCATAACTGCATATAGAGTAGCTTTTAGAGGCTTTCCCATGTGTTTAGCACAGGGCTCTAGAAGGATCTATTTACAGGCCTACAGACCTGGTACATCAGTGTATATATGATATCAGAGTAATATCAGAGTTTGAAACACAAAATTATTGGCAGAAATAAGTGAGTAAAATGTAGATGTTATCTAAGACTTCAGAGGGTTAAATAAACTCTAAATGTTTTCACGAGTCATTTGAGTCTTCTCTCAGTTATCATTTTATCAGCATTTAGATGATTCCACTTGTAGGTTTTGTTGCTGTGTAAATAACGTAAAGTGCAAAACTTTGAATATAGTGACACGCTGCTGTTTGGAGGAATTCAGCCTCAAATTCCTGTGATCTTTATCCACCTTAGAATCCGTGGCTCAGGTAGGACACAAATGTTAACCCTTTGGAGCCTAATGTTTTAAAGTTTTACTCTTCATTGAATTTGTCTTTCATTTACGAGTTGATACATTTTGGCCTTTTTTGCGAAACCTGCCAATTTGTTGCCTCTTTCTCAAAAATTCTTGACTCTTAAGAAAATTCAGAAAAATATGCAGCAAATATAAAATAAATTATTGACTCTACAAATGTATTTATTTTTGACTTGATTGCTGAAAATAAAATATCAGAAAATCAAATCAACATCTTTTTCCCTTCCTTTCTTTTCTCCTTCCTTTGTCCCGATTTCTCCCATTTCTCTCCTATCTTCATTCCTTTTTCCTTCATGCCTATCATCCTAATTTTCACCTTATTTCTTTCTTTGCTTCTTTTTCCTTCCTTTTTCATCTTTACTTTCTGTCCTCCCTGCACTTCCTTTTCATTCCTCAGCTCATGTTTTCTGCTGTCCTGCATTCTTTCTTCTTCCATCTTTTCTGTCATCCTTCCTTCTGTCCTTGTTTTATTCTCCCTTCTTTCTTTTCGTATTCTTCTTAAACACTATTCCCTCACTAAATTCTTTGTTGCCATTGTCATGGCAACAGCAAAGATGTGAACTTGTTGACAGACATACATTTAGGACAAAAGGTCAACTGAGGAACCCTTGCCCGTTTTAACCTGCTGACTGTCTTGTCAGCATGTGGTGACAGTTTTCCTTTCACTGTCCGTCGATCTGGAGGCGACAGGGCTGAACGGGAACAAGATGCAGCTGATCAGATGAACTTAGGGTCGACCCTCCATTCTCACTGACAGCAGAGCGCATGATGGGTAGCTCTACCTTACCTGAATGTGGGCGGGGCACAAGCCTCAGATAGTATATATGACCTATTTGTCATTCAAGTCGCTCAGAAATGCATTTTCTGTGTTGTGATATGGAGGTCTGCATGGGATGGATTTTTCAATCCCGTTTGATGCTCCCATCAAAAAAAAGCGCTGTTATATTCCTAATATGTAACATAATATTCCTCATATTCCTTCCTGAATGTCCCCCAAAAAAGAACAGAAAATCTGCGGGAAGTGACAGCTGATGCCCGAGCCTGTTTCTGCGTTTGAGCACTCAGAGGCAGAGGAAGGAAAATGCACTCTCTGCCTCTGCTTGTCCAGCATGCCTTTGACCCATGTCACTGTAGGCCCAAAGTCATTCCAGTTGTTTGTGGTCTCACACCACACATGTCACAATTTCCTGTCAGTGTTAACAATATAATAACTATCAAGCCTACAGTTATGTCTCCTAACTTAGTATTAATAACTCTTCACTGTCTGTCACAGTAAAGAGACATTTTTTCAATTAATGTGAGATCTTGGTCAGATAAGTTCTCATGACCTTTATTAACTATTTATAACTGAGAGATGATTATGTAATGAAGAATTCAACCAACCCCGTGAGGTCTGCTCACCTCAGCACAATTATTATCGCAAGCCCAGGGCTTCTGGTTTTTGGGGTGGTGTAGCAGTAATCTATAAGAACTAATTTGACTGTTCCTTAGTATCCTCTCTGGAGCTCTCCTCCTTTGAGGTCGTTACGTTCAGATTACTTTGCAATGAACCTACAGCCTGGTGTGTCTGCTAATTTTATAAATGAATCTGCTTTCAAAATTGCTTTCTTTTGTTGTACTTAGGTACAATAAAATAATTACTCTTAGGGATTTCAACACGTTGCACTGAGTCTGATTCCTTCGCAACTGGACTCAACTTCAACCTTGTGCAGCATGCAGCAGGTCCAACCTACAGTTAGGGTCACACTCTTGGTTTTGTTTTCACCTTGGGTTTGACACCCAATGATTTGACAACAGAAGAAATCTTTGTTTTAGACCACAAAGCTATTAATTTTGATGTGTGTTTTCCTGTATTTTCCTCAGCCTTTTCTACCTCCTGTGGGTTTCTGTCATAGATATCTCACAAATCAGAACTAATTTCAACAACCTTTGTCTGTACATTTTAGACTGTAGTCCTGACATGCAGACCTGAGTGCATTGAGACTGTGTGCAAATCGGGTGCTGGCATGTTAAGCTTGAGCCAAAATTTGGAAGTCTGGCAGTGAGAGTCAGTGGAAACTTCCCAGATGGTAAAATCGATTTTAAAGCAAACTTTATTTATGTTCATATCAACATCATAAACGAATGATGTTGGGAGGATAAGGACTGAGAAACTTATTCATGCTTTTATTTCTTCTTGCTTGGACCATTACAATGCCTTATTTTTTTTACTCTAAATCATCAGATGATTGCTACAGTCTGACCAGAATGCTGCAGCTAAGCTACTCACTAAAACGAGAATGTGTGTCCACATTACGCTTATTTCATCCTCCCAATTCCAGTTAACTTAGAGTTGACTTTAAGATTCCTTTAATCACTTTTAAGACTCTGCATGGTTTATTATGTATTCTTATGTACTGCTCAGCCCCTTCGCTCCTTCCAGACTCTGTACATCTTCCCTGCAAGGACTCCTGGCTGTTCATTTGCAGTTTTGGCCCCTAGACTCTGGAACAACCTTCCCCAATATCTTAGATCAGCTAATTATATTATGATAAAATATATCATAATAAAATATTATTATTGTAAAAATAGAATTTTTGCCAACTTTCGCTTAGGGGCTCCATAAATAACAGTCTGTGATCAAATAAAATATAACACAATTTGAGTGACACACTGTATATGTTTTATTGTGCAAACCACACACACATATGTAAATTCCCACCCACACCCGCATTCAAGAATTAGATCTGTGCTGCACACTTTAAAAGTTTAAAGCCTTAGTTCTACAATTTTTTCATAAACCAATACAACCCAAATTCAATGAAAAATAAACTTGCATAAATGTCTTTAGCACATTAACCAATGACCGAAGACATAAAATGATCATATTTTAACACCAATAATTAAATACATAACACAAATGAATAAATAATGATGATTTTTAGCCCTCTATAATTGAGTATTTTTTCCTCCCCTGGTGTTGTGAATGTGACATTCTAGTCAGTCAGGATGGAATCATTGGTAAATGACCCCAGTGTCAATGTAAATATCCACCAATATGGCCTGATCAGCATGAGGCAGTGGCAGCGAGTTACATAAGGTGGATTTTAGCTTAATTTCCTTTGGGCTCTCCTGCTCCTCACTCAGGTTCACCTGCTGCTGGTGGCTCCATGCCCACCTTCTGTTAGTGTTTATTTCTAGAGCTGACCTCCTCTCTCCCTCCGTCTCCCTCCTTCTCACTTGTACCTTCATTATCACACCTCCATTCTGTCCTTTATACTCTCTTCCCCCTTTTTGCCTCCTTTTATCTCACAATTGTACATGCTCTCATTTAAATTTTTCTATCTTCTCCATCTTTCCCCTTTTCCTCTCCTGTCTTCCTTCTATTTGTCAAAGTTATTATTTGTCTTTATCACTCATTTTCATTCTTCTCTTTCATTCTCTCTCCCTTCTTTTCTCATCCCTCACATCCATCATCACCTTTTCCCAGCTGTCTTTACATATTCCTCCCTTGCTCTTCTCTCCTATCGCCTTCTCTCCTTTTACTTTTCTCTCCTCACATTCATCTATCCTCTCTTTCCTTACTGTTCTTTTTCTTTTTTTTATTAATTTTCATTCCTTCCATCTTCAGTCCTTTCCATCATCACATCACCCCACCCCTCCACAGGTCCACATGTTCTCTCTCTCTCCTCTCAGTAATACCAGGTCTCTCTATCCTGGCCTGGAAATGTTGGACATGGAGCCTCAGGGAAGGATCTGCCCACCTCCTGTTCCAGCTTAGGAGAGGGATAATGCAGTGGGGTTTTTTTCCTCCGGAATGTGTTTCAGCAAACTCCAGTTGCTTTTATTTGGTTGGTTTTCAATGGGTCTGATTGGGGTTATATTTATTGCATCTGTAGGCAGAAGAAGCAAAGTGAATGATATAATTGTGACTGCATACAAGGTTGTTTGAGCAAGGAAGTCGCACTCACTCAAACCTCAACTTGTCTCATAATTGCACTGCATTCTGGTCTATTTACTACTGCTGTGGGTGCATACATTGGTGTGTGTGTCCTTTCTTTGTCAGATTTCTCCCAGCATGATTGTTGTCTATAGAGGAAATCCTTTCTCATTGATTCTAAGAGGCTTTGTTCCAGCTTTTCAGAGATACTAATGGAAGAAACACTCAATGGGAAAAGGTATTGTGAAATAGAGAGAAGCTCATCAACACTGTTAACTTGTTTTAGGATTGATTTGTATTTATTTATTCCGTCTTATTGGCAGAGACACATTTGGAGTAATTCATAAAGCACAATGCCAGATTTAACATGTTGTTGAGGGAAAATTGCATCAACTGCATCCTTGTTCCCTCATTGATAAATGCCTGTTAATAGCCTTTTTTTAGTGTTTGCTCTGAAAGAGGCTTTCACCTGGCACACCCCTTACAACAACACGTCAGTAATTTTATAAAAGTGCACTAAATAACGACAGTGAAGCTTTATGAAGGAGCTGAAATTATTGTCACGTATTTAGTAATATGATTTTATTTTATGAATTAACCACCAATGATTCTTTTATCCATTTAACCTGATTAGTAGGGCATTGTGTCATATATTTTATGTGAGGAAATGTATTCTCAGGTCTTTCTGCTCTCTACCCTAAGCACTTTGTGTGATTTGAGTATTGGATTTTCAAACTTTTTCTTGTCATGCTCCCCTTTACTATTACCTTTACTGTTCAGGTCAACAGCATTTTGGATCAGGTCTTATTATCCTCAAGTCTATATTGGGTGAGGTCTTTTTTTGTGAAGATTAATTCGTACCATCTTGTGGGTTTCAATGGGTCTGATTGGGGTTGGGTCCACATTTGAATTGTGAAGACATGTAAATCAAGCTTTCTCAAAGATTGCATAACATCCAGAGACAATATTGTGAAATCTTTGGCTACCTCTTTATTTGCCCTATGGCTAACATAACGTACTTTACCTCACCCATGGGGTGTAAAACATATTCAGCAGTACAAGGCTGAAACAGACTATGATTTGTTACTCATTATACTCCCCTTTTACTCCTTGCCTAGAAATACAACCTCAGTATTCGGATATGTTAGCTAGATTATAACATCTGGTGACCTGATGATGTGCAGTTCAGTTGGGATTTGTTGTGTCACAGGACACCATAAGATGTATCATGAAATTGGTTGATTCTGAAGGTGTGGAATTAAGACGAGCACAATGCTTGAGAGAAAGTCAGTACAGTCAGAATTCTGACTTTAATCTCAGAGCTCTTCTTTTTTTTCCATGTGGCCTTAATCCTCGTCTGTTGTTTTTGACCGTTTCTATTGTATTTTTTATTTTTGGTGACTTATATAATTTCATTTTTATCATCTTTATTTTTAGCTTTTAAAAAGGAATTAATTCCGAAAAGGTCAGAAAACATACAGCACAAAAGTCTTTATGAACGATGGCAAAGCTTTAATAAAACACTGAGCCCTTTAAATAGATTCAAATTATAAAACGTTTTTCTTAAGACCCAGCAAAAATAAAAAAAGTATGTGTTTTGCCATGTTTTGATATGGTTTACAGGTTTTAACCAGGTTTTTCCAGATTTTTGTTATCATGCTTTCAGTTTCATTTTTATTAACAAAATACTTTTATTTTCATTTTAGTTTCAGTTTTAGTTAACAATAATAAGCTAGGTGGGCTGTCACTGTCCACGTCCCAGGTGCAGGGACACGTTTAAAGCAAGTCACAACTCCTGATTCAAAATAACTTTATGAATAAGAGTCACTACTTTTACATACACTTAATACTGTGATAAAGGCAAAAATCCAATTCAGATTGAATCAATATGATTCCACTGTTGTGTAATTGCAGCATAAGGAGAGTCCCCTGATTGAGGAAATGCATGCGGTGGAAGTAAACGTGCCTGAATAAATCAATTTACAATCACATAACCAAGGTCTCTTACTCAGAGTAAGCATACTACGATTTCAGTTGCATTATGGTATATACATGATGACTTAAAAATATCAATTTATTGCCTTAATTGCAGTATGTAGTATGCAGTAGGCAGCTACTGTAAGTAAGTTTTTAAGTGATAGTTTGAATTTTTTTTGAACATATACTCATAATTGTAATTTAATGGAGGCTGTAAATTGTGCCATAGTTTAAATACCACCAGAGCCACCACCACACATTATTGTCCTGCTCCTGGCCACATTGTTGGCCCATAGCCTGGGACAGCTGTAAACAGTGAGCATGTGCATTGGTGTTTACACAACAACACTACAATGTATGTTGCTGTGCTAATAGCTAATTACCTCTCCTCATTAGACTGAGATGGCTCACACTGATTCCTAGGTTATTGTCAGTAAAGCACTCTAGGCTTTGCAAAATGTATGAAATGTATTTGCACAATAACAAAGAGAAGGAATTTGTGGGTAACTGCTGCTTGCACAGGTTTCCAAAAAGTTTCACAATGTCAGCTACTCATCGTGTTCCCTGAGTATTTTGCCCATTGGAAAGTTGCAGTGGAATGTTTTCTTGTAATGATAACCCTGGTGGCTGAGGAGGTCTTGGGTTTGAATCTGACAGGGCAGGGTTTGTCTGTGTGGGTTTCCTCCCGGAGGTGTGGCTTTCTTTCACTGTCCAAAAACATTATTTTATTATTTTCAGTGCCCTTCCAGTCCATCCTGCTGCTACTGACGCACTGACCACTACAGCAAATCTGTGGTCCCCCATGTGCCAAATGATACTGGTTGATTGAGCTGGGAAGGATCCAAGCGTACACTCCTCTTCAACAACAACAACAACGACAAGAACAACAACCCTAAAAAGCACATTTATTTTCTGATTTATTACTACCAAGGAGGTTGTGTGTAAAGCTTAGCTTATGTTGTTTTGGAGTTTGTCAGCAGGATTTATTTTGTGGATAGGTCGGATTTTGGTCAAGGAACGGCTGCAAAAATGGTTGATTTGATTTTAAGACAGATCCACTTTTTTCACTTTCTTTAACATAGACTTAATCTTAGTTATCTAATTGTAATCTTAATGTCTTAATGTCAAAATTCAGGCATGTGTATCCTATGATGGACAATCAACAGCCACAATTTAGCCCAGATCCTGATACTGATCCAGATTTGGTGGATTAAAATATACTGTATGCTCAAACACGGGTAACAGTTATGGTACTGCTGTACATTGTCATTTTCAACAGTTATACAGTAGATCCAGAAGATGGTGGTGTCTGCAATACCACTGTACAAATAATTTGTACGATACATCTTTTTTACACACTTGATTTCATGGTAAGAATAGTTAAAGTCTGGATTCACAAAGGCAAAAAAGGCAGAGGAATGCACGCTCTACATGCCCTCTAGTTTTTTATTTTATTTATTAGTTTTTTTCTTTTATTATCTTTTGTTGTCTGTCTCTAAAATTGAAAACTGATTTTCCTTCTGGGTTTTCACCCTATCACATTGTTTGTGCTGAATGAAACGGAATCTGAATATGAAGATGTTCCTCAATAGCTTTATATTACTGATTCATAGCACATTTAAGTGTTGTGCGTATGTTGGCTGTAATTGCTACTGGATGCCCATAAAGGTCAATGATTCTTAGGCAGTCCAGAAGTCTGTAGCCAAGACAGACGAAGTGGGAGGAACTCTCCCAGAAGTGAACAGAACTTACAAATTTTTTAGGGTTAAAGTAATAGGGGCAGGCTTATGTAGCTTGAACTTACAACTATGCGGCCATCTTCATGCAAAACAGAGAAAGACGTACAACATTTCGGTGTCAGGTGATAGCAACTGACCAATCACATCCTTTTGTCGAATCTTGGGGGGGGGGGGGTTCTAACAGGCCTAAATCGAACCAAACCGGAGCCCTGTCTCT
>OMOW01102505.1:0-14090 GCA_900312555.1 Lamprogrammus exutus | reverse complement strand
GGAAATCTAGCCCTTCTCCGGAGCAGCCAAATGACGTCGTCGACCCAGAGTGCATTGCGCACAGAAAAAATGGCAGCCTCCGTACATCAAAATATGTATCAAAAATTGAGAATTTATAAGAAATTGATGTATTTTGTATATTTCTAACAACGTTGTTTGGTAGAAGAGGTAAATTGTAGCCTGTTAAAGTATACAATTCATGTTAGTCAGGGTTCCCTTTAAGGCAGGATCAGGACTGACCAAAGCTGACGCACACTCAGCTGACGCACAAACAACATACTGTATGAACAGCTGACAGACAAGATGCTTCCCAGGAAAACTTCAGACCCCTACAATGACATTTTTTATCACAACCACTTCCTGTTCAGCTCTTGTTTTGAAAAAACTTCTGGATGGGGGGACATTGTTCCCCCAGGATGCAAAAATAAGCCAAATTGGTCAGAACAAAAACGGATCTGAGAGGAGTACAAGATGCTCTCTACATGAGGGTCCAAGCACATTCATGGAGTTCTTTGAACTTTCGACCTGTTCTGGGGAACTAAACCAACAAGCTAAAGGAAAACACAGCTTCACAGATGTCAAGGGGAAGAGTTTGGCCAATATCATTCCTGCAGTGGAACCTAACACAGGGTCAACATTCACTAAAGATGATTCAGAGCGACATATTTGCTGGTAGAGACAAGGTTTAGGTTTAGGAGAAACATATATGTGCTCATTTATCACTCACCATCTGCTGAGACTGAAGCTATTTTATTAACCCAGCTGCCACTGGATGAAATGTAGAGTGTCTGTCCTTGCATTTGCATGACTGCTCACTGGTTTCATGAATGTACTTTGCATGTGAAACCCAAGGGTAAAATGACTGACAGGCCATTTAATGTCCTACCCATGCAACTAAATTAGATTTCATGCGCCGACATCATTTCCGTGTCGTCACATTTAGTCGACAAAGCAAAATTCATCTATTTGCAATAAATGGTTGACGATCATTATGCATGGGTCTCTGGTGCTATGAGAGATGACTGGATGATGAGTCTTGTCATGCTTTGATGTGTATTTCCTGTCCTGCTGATTTCCTGTGTGTGCTTTCTTATTACCATGCTTGAGATTCTCTGCACGGGTAAATAAATCATATAATGACAGATGATAAGAAAACACACATAAGAGAAAAAGAAACAAAGACATCCATGGTAAGGACATTTCCCTTGTGTGACTCCCACGACCCGCCACCCATCTTTAAAGGACAAAGCGCTTCAGGAAGTTTTGACTGGTGAGGTACAGCGTAGTGTGTGGGGCCAAGCTCACCACATCCTGACTACAAAGATAAATAAACAATTTGGAATATCCGTTGAGCACAGTTGGTTCTTTGAAAGATGGCGAAATCTGCCAGGGGTCTCAGAGAGCAACATTTCTCTCTGTCTGTTTATTTCTGTCTCCATCTCTGCCTGCCATCATCCAGAAAGCTCTCTAATAACATACCTATAGAGACAACATAAATAGGAGTATCAACTTATCTGCTAATCAACATTTGAAAGCAGAATTAAAAGGTCAGAATCATCCATGCATCCATTTTCTATCAATTTTCATTTGTCATCCTGGCATTGGTTTGTTATTTTCCCACACTTTCATACTAACAGTCCCTCACCTCCTACTGCTCTCCCTCAATAAACGTTAGCCATAATCCACCAAAGTTGAGTACTTATGGAGCCAAATACCTTATGAGTCTCCTCCCATTTTCCACAAAGTTTCTGTCAAAGGTCTTTGGATTAGGACAAAGAATTGAATTAAGATCCCCCTTTTAGTGAAAATGTTAATGGTTACTTTCCCACCAACCTTAATCCCTCCCTCACTCTCCTCCATTACCTCTGCCCTTTCTAATAACAAATTCTTTGGACACTCTCCACCTTTAAAGTCTTCCTCTGAGTATCCCCTTTGCCCTCCCCCTATTACTTCACTTTAAATGCCTCCCTAGATCTCCAATCATGAAGTTGATCACTGATTCCAAACCACAGGAAGATATCATTTACTTTCATTTACTTAGTATTCCCCAATGGTAACAAAACAATTTTAATTGTAGATTCTAACATTTTTAAGTACCAAAAATTGATTCCTTCTCCATCAGTTTTTGATGTCACACGATAGTTGTCAGTTTTGATGTTGTGATGTGTCATACATGAAGTGCTGACATTTAACCACGATTGAAACATGGGAGGGTCAGCGTATAATGATATTTTTATAGATGATAATTTACAAAAAACAGACATACTGTAAAGGTCCCAGAACTTCATACTTTGGATGAACTTTGCATGAAGTATTACGCTTTACTCTTTATTTGATACATTTTTTTTACATGCTGCTGTTGTGGTCTTTGAGTGAAGAGAATGAAACTGTTGTTTTGGTTGGTCGGTTCTTCTCATGCACAGACCTGTTCATTGAGAGGTTCTGTATGACTGGGGGGAGCAGTCCTATTGGCTACCTGAAGGCCTGGCAGACCAACCTCTACCTGTCTGCCGACGCCGACAAGGTCAGGGAGGCTCTAGCTGAAGGTGAGCATCTTTGAGATTAAGGACGGTACAGAAGATCCACAAAACATTCTGTATGTCTGCAAAAAATAACAGCTGAAACTGTTTTTTCCCTTCAGATGAAGTGAATATAATATTTGTTTGCTTCTAATGTAAGAACTGTCTGAACTAAGGAATCCCATGGCTTCATCACTGCAAGCAGTGCAAGAATAGTAAACTTTCCGATGGATGTGAAGTCCAGCACTTTGCCACAAGTTTGTATTCTTTGCCACATCTGACTGGTAGAATTATGGTATAAAAAAAGAGAAAATACTTCAACTTTGATCTGTTTAGACTCACCATTGTACTGGTCAGTAAACCAGCCAAACACAGCAAGTTGCAATAGTTGAAAGACCACACAACAAATCATCACTGATCATTTACTATGTTAGATTTGTACCATACCCCTAATTACCTTTTATGATGACCATAAATGATGTTAAGGATGCATTACCATAACAAGTGTGGTATTTGGGTTGTCAGTTGTCTATTCCTGCTGCCATGGAATATGATTGGAAGTATTTATTGTGATTAGTCAGATAAAACATGGAAAAACACCAGCATTTACAATGACTATAATACAAAAAAAACCTCACACACACACATTTGTACACATTCTGAAATTTTCTCTGCTGTTTGCACAATGAACAGCAGCAGTGACTGACAGCTTCTGCTATGCTGCAGTGGAATTAGCATAAATCAGCATATTGATAATTTTCTCTCCCTCTGTTTTCAAGATGAATTTCTGTGTAATGGTGTTTCAAGACGAATACGAAAGAGAATAATCTCGCTTTAGCTCTAACATGTATTGATATTTGAAAACACAACCACAAGATGTGAATATTCTCTTTGACAATGTTAAGATAATAAAGTGAGGTGGAAGAATCCATAACTATTAAACATATGTCAAAACTGTTTGCATGCTACTGAATCATCTCAGCTACACATTAGTGGTTTTTGGTTGTTGTGTCCAAGTATATATTTTAGTCCTACAAAGTTGTATCCTTTTCCCACTCCAGAGCAAATTGATGCTATGGATAATCGATTATGAAATGAATGTAAATTGGTGCACTGCCTTTGAAGAACATAGATTTTGAATCTATCTTGCGATTTTAAGACATCATTTAACAAATTCCTGAGTCTGGTCACAGATCCAGACTGGCACCAAAATGTAAAGGATTCTACCCTGGACCATGTCCCATGCGCCCACTAAGTGTCACCAAATTCAGAGGATTGACTAAATTGTATTTAAAACTTACTTTTATGCTTTTAGATTTAAAACAATGGTTAAAAAGCCACAACCAGAGAACTCACATTTCAGAGCTGTACATCACAGATTAGTTTAATGTGTCATGCAGCTCTACAGCTTTTCTACTGTAGCCCATTTTGCATGAAAACGATTTTTAATACTCATGCTGGAATGTGTGTGAATTAGTGTGTGGGAGGAAAAATTAACTGTTGATTGATGATATAAGTCAGCATGACCACATACTGCAGTACTCAAGGTGACTTTAAAGACATACTTCATGTGAACATGACATGTCATTAATGCAGTGAGTCTCACACAAACACACACACAAAAATACACACACATGCACACAAACATAAGTAAGGGGAGGAGCTGTCCTTGACTTGACATGTTACTTGAAAGATCTAATTAGCAGCTAAAACAGTTCCCCTGCTTTTGATCCAACCAGTGTGTGATTGGCTGCTTGACTACAGATACCAAAGTGTCAAATTACAACAACTTGCGACCTTTAACTAAAGCAATTCTCCATCAGCCATCGTCACATTCTTCACTTTTACCTCAGGCCTTGCTAACCGTAGCCTACATTTGTGCTTAGGCATTGCAGCGGCCACCATGTTCATGCCTGAGAAGCTGACTGAGGTTTCTGAGTCTCAGCTAAGGGTGGCGTTTGATGGGGATGCCGTCCTCTTCTCTGATGAGTCAGAGAGAATTTTCAAGGCTCACGGGCTGGACAAGTTCTTCGAGCATGAGAGAGAAAATGAAGACACGCTCCTGGATCATGTATGTAGTTTCTGTTTGA
This sequence comes from Lamprogrammus exutus, assembly GCA_900312555.1. Taxonomy (NCBI): domain Eukaryota; kingdom Metazoa; phylum Chordata; class Actinopteri; order Ophidiiformes; family Ophidiidae; genus Lamprogrammus; species Lamprogrammus exutus. The sequence continues at coordinate 9,481 of OMOW01102505.1, read as the reverse complement.
CTAATGTGTCTTTACGTTCTCCACTTGACACTAACTCATATTTCACTACTTTGAGCTAACAAAAATTGAATTAGTGCAGATTTCTGTACACACACTTGCAGTCTGCACATTTACATTCATGTTAAAATTTTGATTATTTTCTGGTGAAGGCAATACATACAGTTTGTCAAACATCATGTAAACACAATACTTTGATTGAATTCGGCACAAATCGACCTATGCTTAACACAGCTAGATTATGTGATTGTAAATAGTTTTATTTACATTGTATATTCATCATAAACCACATCTGCACACATTTCCTCACCTGGCCGGATTCATACTCTGACTACAAAACGCTTCATTTATATTCTGCAAATCCTATAAATTCTGCCCATGTATCGTTGTACTCGAGTGTAGTGTGCATTTAAATCTGGTGAATGTCATGTATGTACTTTAACAAAAAAAGGGCACCACTTAAGGCATGCTTTATAGCAGGTTCATAATGTGTAAATGGTGGCTTTATTAATAGTGAATGAATCATTTGTTAATGCTTTATTGATCAGATCAAATCAGTAATAAGCCATTACCATAAACTGCTTTTGGGTGGCAAAAATTCGGAACAATTGTGGAAAAATTCCCCCATTTTTCTCCCTAATTTGGAACGTCTAACTCCCCATGCTCTCACAGTCCTTGTGGCAGTTTGACCTTCACTGTTGTTCAAGGAGGAGGGTACAGACAGCCATGTGATACCTCTGTGGCTTGCACTATCCCTAAACCAACCAGTAGAAGTCGCTAGTGCAGCGGCAAGTACTAGATCCCTCTGCCAGGCCCCAGGCACAGGCACATCCACTAATGTCAATAAGATGCACGATCATGTTGGAGGTCATGCTGTTGTGGAGCGAACCCAGGTTATTGTGGTTGTGGGCAAATGATTTTTTTTTAAATAAAAAAAATAAAAAGGACATTAAGACTGTTCTTCAATGTTAGGCATTAATACATATTATTATTTACACTACAATATTACACTACAATAATCCATAAACACTTCAGTTGTGAATGTTACTGAGTTGCTTAGAAATAAAGTCACCCCCAAGACCATGCTACAAAACATGTCATTACAGGTCACATGAGGAAAGTGAGCTAGAAATCCCAAACCCCAGTGCAGCATTACACTGGCATTAGTTCTAATCACGAGTAAGCAATTATGCAGATGCTATCAAAACAAAATCCTTGAATGTGTGGCTTGACATTTGATTAACTCATTATTTTGTGAATACATTATGTAAAATGTTGTAATAAATGCTATTCGAAAGGAAAGGCCAGTAATTTAATAAGATTGGCTGTAAACTACATTTTTTCTTGATATGTAAATAATGGTTGTAATTGAATAAAAGCTTGCTTGCTTCTTCTGTTGCAAAGACAAATGTGACACGACAAAGGCAATAACATTTTCTTAAAAAAACAAACCACAGAGGACAAGAGACAGGAATAGATGGAACACTTAATCTGAGCAGCTCTTCCCCTCTGGCAGGGTCCGCTGAAGGGTTTCCTGGAGGCACTGGGGAAGCTCCAGAAGAAATTTTACGCTAAAGGCCAGCGTCTGGACTGTCCCATCCGGACCTTCTTGGTAACAGCTCGCAGCGCAGCCAGCTCTGGGATCCGGGCCCTGAAGACCTTGAGGGCCTGGGGCTTGGAGATTGATGAGGCCTTGTTCCTGGCTGGGGCACCAAAGGGCCCCATGCTGGAGAAGATCAGACCACACATCTACTTTGATGATCAAATGTTTCATGTGGAGGGAGCAGCAGAGGTGGGCACAATTGCTGCCCATGTACCCTACGGCATTGCACAGAACAATCCCAGCAAAAAGAATAACATTGTGGGGAAATAGACCTGCAGGACTTCAGACATCCTGGCTGAAACAGAGGTACACATGAGAGATGTAGAAACATGTCAGAGAAGAGGAAGTTGTTGGAGTGTGGAAAGATGAACTTGCACTGTAAAAGTGGGAATGCATAATTTCCATAACGTAGCCATTTTATTGTCTTTTTGATTTATCATTATGTCAAACTACAGTAGATGCTTGTTTAGATGGAGGTCAAGTAGGTCTGGGACCTGAGATGACCTGGGTCTCAAGTGTCCCTGATTCAATGGAATATGGAAGTCCATCCATTCCCCACTCTGTCCATCCCTTGGTCCAACCCTCCATCCATCCATCAATTCATTCTCTATACCCGCTTATCCTGGGCAGCTCCATTGGGGGGGCTGGAGGCTATCCCAGCATGCATTGGGCGTAAGACAGGGTACACCTCATACAAGTCAAATTATGCTTTGGATGGGGTTTTCAAACCTGCTTGTTGCCATGGTGACTGCTTATTTACTCACTACTTCATGTTTTCATATTGACAGAGGATGTCTCCTCTGTGCTTTTGAGATGAATGAGCTGTAAGAACAAAGTCATGATGTCAGAACAAAATTAGATTGTGATATACTGTAGAAAAAATTATTAATAATAATAATTAAAATTATTTTCAGTTTGACTTTAACATTTTTATTTTCCTTGTATACTAAATGTATTTAACATTACTGAAGATAACAATTTTCCTCTGTCACCTTTTAGTTCTATTAGTCCAAAGCAAATGTAGAAAGTCATACATTTCATTTGGTGCCTTAATTTCAATGAAAAGATCATTATTTACAGGCAGGGAATTAAATTGTGTGATATTGTGGTTTCTTACGAAATATTATACAATAATTGAGATTGAAGATGTGAATGCTACTATTGTGATTTTCATAAGGTGAATGATCCTGTATTTTGAAATGTTCGAACAGCACAAATGCACTTCACACTATTATTTATGAGATTTTGGGTTTTCAATAAATACAGACTTTTATGTAAAATGATGATTTTGATTGTTAAATTTATGCCTTAAAGGGACATGTATTAAATTAATCTGTGACACCTTATGAAGTAATATTAAAATATTCTTTCTAGAAATGTAAAGTGAATAAATTATTTCCACCAAAGAAATCTGAAAAAGAAAATTCATTGAAAGAAAATATTCCAAAATTAAATACGTAAAACATTTAAAGGAAAATATTGATTCTGGAATTCATTTGCTGATAATAATAATTATTATCATTGTATGTTCAAAATGTAGAAATTCTAGAAAATCATTGAATGAAAAAAAAAAACATGATTGGGGAAATTTTTTGAAAATACCACGAAGCCACAAAACAGGGAAAAATATCAGAAACGCAATTAAATAAATTATTGATTCTTGAAATTCATTCCCTACTTTATTTTAAAAGTCGTCCTGATTATGTACTTTAGTCTGATACTTTCATGATTCTTTAATATTCTGGGAAAGATGAAATTCTGGAGAGAAAAAAATCAACAGCAGAATAAACGGATGGTCATGTAACACTCCAAAACTCTCTTTAAACTAAACAGCAGAGATATTGAATTAATTACTCTCATTTGTATCATTGAATTACATATAAATTGCATTGCTGCCCTCTTTTGTACATCAAGGCTACTACACTCACACTGAGCTACAGTGACAAAGTTTAACCTAGTCCAACAAAGTTTGACAGCCCAGACCTTATATTAGTTCTAACTTGTGTTTGATTTCAAACACAAATGTCATTCATTAGGAAAGTGGCTGCAGAGGACTTTGGAAAATGTCAACCCACTTCACATCATTCTGTCATCACTGGCATGTCCTCAGATATCCTCCACCTAAATTTAGCCATGCTTCATTTCACCTCATCAACCTCTTCGGCCTTAAAAGCTTCCGAAAGTGACGAGGTGACTCATAGCCAAAACCAATCATCAAACCATGAGTGTGGGTTTTGGCAGACGTTCGCCTTAAAATGATGGCTGAGTTAGCTGAGGATAAACATTCAACATTTGTGAGGAGCCACACAGCTTGGACTTCAGGATGACATTTAAGAATTGATTCTATCACTCATACACAGGAAGAGAGATTTTAGTGTCAGGTTCACATTGACTTAACCTCCCCTTATTACAATACTGCAAAGGCAGAAATTATAGCACCTGCTTGAGTCATCAAGTATAATATTGCAAAGAAAAGATTAAGTAAACTATGTGAGAAAATTTGCTTTTGTCCTTCGTTTATGAAATGCACTTCATCAGTCCACCACGGAGGGGCAGCATTGGAATAATATCTGACCAGTTGCAGTAACTGGTTTTCTTTATTGCGTTTACTTTTTTATTTAAGGTTGAAAACTCTGGGGAGTTTATAAGTTGATATCACCTTAAGTTAAAGCAGATGTGGTCAAGGTGAATGAATTTACATCTTTATTCTTTTCTCTCTTTCATTTTCTTCATTTCTTCCTCTTCTCTTTTTTGTCTTTCTTCTTTCTCCCTGGGTGCAATTTTACAGTTATCACACTCCATTTCCCTTCGTCCAAATGAATCATATTAACTACCCTCATTCATATATCTATGATAAATGTGTAAATGTTTCCAGTGGCGCCCAGCTGAACTGGATCAGCGTCTGGTAGATAAAAGCCAGAGAGCACCAACATGTCACCCTGCCCTACCTGGCGCCATATTGCTAACAACACCACTGGGACAGCCCTGATGGTGAATAATAACAGATTTGTTATTTATTTGGTTTTTATAAGCTGCAAAAACTGCAAGCTGATGCTTCTGGCATTATACAGACCAGAGGCAAATGGATAGGATATGGCCAGCTGGCGAACTCTGCAGAGTTTATGCACAATGCAGGCTGCCAGCTGCATCCATAAACACAATAAACACAATAACCATCAGCTTGAATGGAGAAGAGTGAGAGAGGATGGCTCTGTGCTCCACTATGCCAGATTGAGATGGTGCCTGGGGACAGGAATGACCATAATATCCCATCATCCTATGTCTAAAAGATACAGCAGTTGGAAAATTAACAATGGGGAAGAAACTGTAGTTCAGGCAATGTAGTACTTTTGAATTTACTTAAGGGTTTGAATACTTCTTCCACTGGTACCCTTCAAAGATTTCTGTGATAGGAGAACAATCATTCAGCAGCAAGGGGTGGCAAGTAGGGATATGTTCCACTGACTGGGGTTGATAACAGACCACAAGCTCATGTATAAGCTGTCATTCTGCCAGATGTGGCCTACAGATGAGGCTAGTTGGGGGTGGGGTTTGTAGTTGGGCTCCATCAGTGCCAGATAATAACACAAGAAAGAGAGCAAGAGGAGGAGATTATAGAGAGATGGAGAGGAAAGCATCATGTTCCCCGAAGACAGAGATATATACACAGCGTGGTTTTCCTTCTGTGCCACCCATGGAGGAAAAGATGGGTGACTCATTGTGTGTTGGCAGAGCTGACGGTGAGACTCAGATTGACTCTGCACGCCTGATAACAGACCACAAAATGGTTTAGATCTGTTCCAACAGGCTTTCTGCCGTCATATGCTCACTCACTTTGTCGCCTTTCAGTTTGGAAAAATTAGTCATGTTCTCATCGCTTCATCCTGTGTCACTTTATTAAACGGAGAAGGAGTCACTGGATTTCACATCCTGGCTCTTGGATTGTTAAACCAATTTGTGGAACTGTGAAATTGAAATTGTTTGACCCTCTGGAGTCTTAAGTCATTTTGTGATTTCATGTTTCATTGAATCACGACAGTACGACACACTTTTGCTTGTGAAAATGTGGACATTTCTGACATTTTCACATTTTCAGTGCCTTCAATCAATGAAGAGTGAAATATTTTCTACATCTGTTATTATATTTCATTTTATATAATTTTTTTAAAAACAATTCTTTTCCTGTCTAGAATTGATTAAATAAAATGTTTTGTATAATTCATCATGTATTTTAGAATCTGTTTCAGAAAACATTTTCCACAAATTTAGAAAGATTTTCTTCTTTTTGTCAAATTTCTTTGCTCACACATTTAAAAAAAATTCTTGATTTAAAAAAAAGTCTAAAAATGACTTTTACAATCAAGAATTTTCTAGAATCAGACACACAACTATCCAAATTTAAGCACAAAACTTTATCTCACCTGCAATAATTCTTTATATTCAGTCCTACAAAAAAAAATCTAAAATGACCATGACCTTGTAGAGCAACATTACAAATTTAGAGCAGGATTAGTATGATGGGCCACTCAAGGCACTAATGGCACTAATGACCACTAATGGTGATGGCAAAAATAAATGGATACTAGTGTTATCATTTACAGTGCAGATTTGTTAAAACCTACTGTATTGCTTCCAAGTGCCTTGCTTGAGTGTGGATAAGTTAATCTAAGTTTCTTCTACAAAGATTCATCATTCTGTGGTGGTTTCCATAGTAACAGATTCAGACTATCCCTCGGGAGAGATAAGAGTAGCGATGGAGCATGCAAGTTCTAGTGTGCGTGCATGTGTTCGTGTGTGTGTGTGTGTGTGTGTGCGTGTGTGTCAGGTAAGTAAGTAATCTATGAGAAGGTCTTTGCAAAATCTATTCTGTCGTTAGTGTACCTCCACTGTGTTGCCATGGCTACCTTATCCAGGATGTCAAAGAAGGAGGGAGGGGAAAAGGAGAGAGATGGGGAAAATGTATGAAATAAACATTGGCAAATAAAACAAAAGTGTGTGGGGAGGAGGGGGGTGGGGTAATGCTTCTGGTAAGGCGAGCCAGAAAATAAGAGAGGAGGAAAAGAAGGAAGGAAATAGCAAATAGCAACCTATCACAGCAAGGAAACTAGAAGACAGATCTAAGTATGAATAAGAGGAAATGATGGTATCATGACATCAAACATAAGGAGGAATGTATTAAGTACACCTTTAATACTGAAAATATACAAAGCTAAATATAAGCATTATATAGGTTTACAGATTTATATTCATGAACAACATTGGCATATACTGCACATATGGGTTAAGGACACTTGCTTTCGAACTTGGATATTTGTTCTATTTGAAGTGTATTCCTATTATGTGGCTATCAGTGGCTCAGTTTCTGTGATTCTCCTTTGAGAAATATCCAGAAGGAAACAAATGTGGAGGCATGCTGCTGAGCACAGGCAGATCCTCAGGGATGGAAGCAAACACAAGTGTTGGCAAAAAGTTGGACTGAAGGGATGGCGTTGGGGAAGACAGGCTGGAGGGTGAGAAAGTGGGTGGCTGGCAGACATATTTCATTTCACAGGGGGGAAGATACATTAATTTTCCCTTCATTAAGGATATGAGTGACGCTTCAGCAAGTCTGTCCTCGACCCTCTTATCTAAATCCACAGTGCTTCACTCTGGACTGAGCTTTACAGACTGAACTCGAATAAAAAATACTCTCAACCCAGGCTCCCACTTACTGCAATAATGCAGGTTCCACAAAGCCAAATTGAAGACGATGAGGAACTGGTGTACGACCAATTTATCAATTAAAAAGAAAGGAAACATATGAAACTCACTCATAAATCCACTGCAAGGGACACAAGATACATGCATACTCATTTAAGATGGTGTTATGAAATCAATGCTTTTTCATACTGCTTCATTACTTTAATTACATTTATTATTGCTTTCTGATGCACATGGAGTTTTGCAGTGCTACAGCTATAACTGCAAAATGAATCCAATCCTATCATTTTCAACTGTAGTCAGGCTATGTCAAAGTGCAAGAGGAGGTGAAGGGATTCTACATCTTGGTCAGATCAGCACTTAAATAAGATCACTTGAAGCTGCACTGGGCAACATTTTATTGGATTGCAGCAACAGCCACAATTTGTTGTTGTTGACTTTATTTCTTAGAACTTTTTTCATTTAGAAGTTTCTCTCTAATTTTAATTGGCCACTTTGTGCCTTGAGAAGAGCTTGCTGCCCACAGCCATACCACCAAAGATTAATAAAGCACAGCAGCAGTCGGCAATTAGATATGCAACCATGCGGAGAAACCGGAGACGTTTATCTGAGAAGTATTTGTGTGTAATCCCTAAAACTCACCAAACATTAGACTGGCAATTAGCTAACTGTGCTCCAAATGAGAAAGCTGATTTTAGCTGTTTACCATGAAAACACTGTAAATGTGAAAATACACAAAATAGAAAATGTCACATGCATTCACACATAAATAAGCGCATAAATAGAGAATATAGTTTTGTTGCATGCCTAGTCCACTGTCAAACCCTTGGCTACCTCATTAGCTTAATGCAAACATAAAATACAATTTCCCATAGACAGGGTCACAGAAAGTAGCATTGATATTTCTGTAATTTTATTGTAGTTAACAAATGAAATCTCACGTAACCTTAAATAAAGGAACATTTCAGTTTTTTTGTAGGGTGGCAAAAACATTGTTTTTATAATACTAATACTAACATAAAGCATCCTATTCCAGAAAGTAACCCTCATAAATGTCATTCAGGGAACAAAATCTGATTCTTTATAAAAATTTCAGGATTTGTAGAGAAGACTCAGTTTGAGGCTTGAGAAATCATTGGCAAACGAGTTAAAATGGTACTGATTCAATCAACACACACCCCACTTTAACTGAGTAAAAAACACCATCTGTTGTCTTCTGAAGTGTTGGATTGTAACCGAGGCTAATTAGGCTTGAGAAGGCAGTGTCACTATCTCCTCTGGGTTTTAGGGAGCAGTGATTTTCTCCGCACGTCCACTGTCCTGCCAATTAAATATAGTTTCCCTCTAATGGCGCTGGAATGAGTCAGCTGCCTCGGATGATCTGAGGCGCTGTCATTTGCAAGGGGGCATCATCACGGCGATGGGATATGGCTACATACTCACTGATCATAGATAATGTTTCCACTAATGCTTTAATGTGCCCATATCGGCCACAGTAATATATATGTATTTGTGTGTGTGTTTGTGTTTGTATGCAAAGGCACATATTATACTGTATATATCTTTAATTTTTTGGGTGTATGTGGGCAGAGTATTTCTATTGTTTTATGTGCATGAACTCTCTCTCTTTCTCACTCTCCGTCTCTCTCTCACTCTGTGTGTGTGTGTGTGTGTTTGTGTGTGGATGGGTGGAAGCACCTCACTCTTGGCATCAGAGGCCACATATGTCGTGACAATTAGGGAGGAGACTGACAGCATGGATTTCCTGTTTGACAATAAGAAGACACAGCCAACAACGGTGTAATACCCGTGCGCGCACACGCACACACACACACACATACACACACGCATACGCACACAAACACACAAATACACTTCCATTTGTATTTGTACTTAAATGCGGATTTTCGTTCTCTGTCAAAATCACAAACAAACTAAGTCTGGGCGCCAAAGTAACCACCAGGAAACTACAGTAACACCAGAAAGACAGGAAGGGGGATGAAGGGGGGTGAAGGGGGGTCTGCCACTACTGACATCAAGGCAATCTTCAAGTACGTGCTTGAACAATGGACAATAACATCTAGTATCACCTCATCAAGACTGAAGTGAACCACAGCACAGACATTAATGCAGAATTACTGTTGTGTGCATACACCCATTTGATGGTATGACATACACAGC
>OMOW01102499.1:0-10428 GCA_900312555.1 Lamprogrammus exutus | reverse complement strand
AAAAGGACATCAATGGACGTCAGCCAAAGTACCCAGTCTGGAGGCAGACTCGTTTTTCATTAAGATTAACTGTGTAGCGGGGGCGGCCTATCTTTCTATGCCTCCAGCTGACACTTGTCCCCCTCCTACACCAGTGTGTGTGTGCGTATGTGTGCATGTTTGTGTGTGTGTTCCTATGCTATCAAACAATAGCAGTGGTATCAGACATTGCCAAAGGCATATGAACGAATCAGAGGGGAACACAGACCCAAAATCAGCTTGCTCCCGAGGGGACAAAAAGCTTCAGTGTGAGCCAAAATATGAGGAAGGAATCTTGTTCTCTTGACCTGTTTTCACTAATAAAACACCACACTTTTCTGATACAGTAAGCCCTGTGTCATATCTGCAGAGCATTCTCATAAAATTTGAACTGTATGATTCCATTTGGCAGTGAATGGGTGGCTACAAATTATCCTGATACTGAATTGTGGATCCAATCTTCTTAAAAGTAAGGATTCAAAAGGGGAGAAATAATGTTTCAAAATGGAGCGCAAGAGCCAACTCATCTTATTACAGCGCTGTTGACAATCAGTGTTTACAGACACATTCAGTCCCAGCATCAAAACTTAGTTTTTGCAAATTGTGCAATACAACTCTACCAAAAGTCACAGAAAGCCCTCACATGTGCATCATTACATTCACTCCTTACTTTTGCCTGAATTTTGATCCAGTTGATGACAAATGAAACCCATTTTATTAGTGAATAATTTGCCCCAATAACAGAGTCTCTGTAGATTTTATTTGTTTTGATCATCTTGTGTACTACCAGCATTTCAAGTATGACTGGTAGAATTGAAGCGTTTGCCTTTGACATGGCACCATTTATGTTTTTATCACTCGACCATGAAAAGCTCATCTTTCCTTAAACAAGGGGTTGCCCAACCATAACCAGCCACCTATCTTGAACATTTTGATGATGTATGATATGAAGAAAAATACATACTAACTTAACACATTTGTGTGTGACTTTTCACATTCATGCGTGAAAAAGAATGCTGTCAAAAAGACGTATGCGTAAATTTGAACATTCGTGCATAACTTGGGGATATCATTAACACAGGGATATCATTGTAACATTGCTCAGATTTCAAAGAAACCAATGCTATTTCTTGCAATTACAATAAACTATAAGGGTGACAAACCCAGATTATCCAAATAACTGGTATGTTCACTTTGTTGGCCATGACAGGACAGTATGTATATATCCATTCAAAATAATATTACTCAGTACAACTCAAGTCCTAACGTTAGAAAGCTAGCATTAATGCTACCGTTAGGTAAAATATGTTAGCTTCATCATGCAGTTAATGTTGGCAGTGTACTTTGCTTACGTCCCAGAAACGTATGTTATTATAAACGCTTACTATAAAAATAACAACATCGTAGGATAAATTGTTAAATAAACATGTTCTTTACTTTACCTGAGACACTCTGCTAGCAGAAGGCATACTAGGAGGTTCGTTGTCAGCCACCTTGCACCTTCGAAGCATGCGCATTTGGTGCAATCGACGTTCAATTCATTCTCCCTGTGACCCCAGTGACAAATTTTTGACAGTGTTCTCATGCTTTTCGATTCGTACCCGGAAAATGGAATCAGTATATGTAGGGAAGAATTCGTACTGGTAGAATCTGAGTTGTACCCGTAAATCTTTGCAGTTGTAGCTTTGGAATCGTATTCTCATATTCGTAGCCATAGAAATCTGAGTTGTATCCATAAATCCAATATATTAACACGTTTAAAGTTACGCATACGCCTTTTTGACAGAGATCTTACTCCATTTAATACTGGATTATTTTATTTCAGTACTGCAATACTCTCATATCAATTTAATTCATATCCAGTGGGGTTTGTAGTGCACAAGTTCAATTGCAGGCTGTCCATTCTTTCATTGTGAATAGGCTTTGGAGACAAAATCAAGTAACTTCTCTTCACTATTTACAGTTTTTTCTTGAGGAGCTCCCATAGTGGAGTTACAATAGATGGAGCAAACAAAATTAAAAAAGTTCAGCACATTGTTAAAAGAAGTGTTTTACTCACCACCCTTCCAACAAATATATCTGGGAGCTGTTGGTGCACAGCCTGTCTCAGATACAAGAGTTACAATTTAAGAGTTAGTCACAGACTGAGCACAAACTCAAACTACACAATGGAATATCCCAATTATTTTGAAAGAGCCTTTTTGAGGAAGTTTGATTCCTGGAGAATCATTTTGTGAAACTTCCCACAGTTGCTCTGTTGCTTTTAATATCTGTTCTTATTTTGAAACTTTGATGAAAGCCAACATGATTTAGGCAGAAATGCTAAGCATTACAAAGGAGGCACATTACAATCCCTTTAGATGCCTACCATCTCCAACCAGAACATTTGCAGTAATTGCGGACAACATGTAAACTGAATCACTAATCGTGGCTTGATGAATAAAATGTCTTGACCTCTGCTTGAATGTCAAAGATGTTTATAAACAAGTGAGAAATTTTCATGCAGCCATAACATTTTACAGTTATTTTTTGTTGCTGTTAATTAAAAAGGGCCCATTTCCTTTGAAGCAAATCCAGGAACTATCTCACAGATGGTGGCTCATGCAGTTGTTCAGAGACAAGTTTGCACTTTTCCGTGTCGATTGTCACACTTCCTCTGGTCACCATATGCTGAACAATTAGCACAAACCATGACAGATTTTTGCTAGCTTCATCAGACATCCCTTACTTTTTCACATGAAAGCATTTACATTCCGCTGCACTGGTATGTAACTGAAGGGCAATGGTGCAAGGCCTTTATTTATGTATTTTTTATTTTTGTGGCACTACCAGGCAGTATGCTGTAGGATGTCACTATCATCTCTTCTCCACAGGCCGTACAATTGTTGGTGGGAGACGATTTAGCTTATCACCCCATTTTTTTACTTTATATGTCCAGTAAAAGCACTCCAAGTTAATAAATGCTAATGTTGCCCCAACGATAATTAAGACAAATGATACACTCAGATGCTTTTATGCACTCATAGCAGCCACTGCTGTCTGCCCATGCATCACTGTGGAGCTATTGCTAAAATATGTGTTACAAAGGGAAGAAACACTTAAGGCCTGGAATCGCACCAAAGCAGTGTGTCCTCCCTTCTCTTATTGGCTGTTGTTATTGACAAATCGCACGAACACCGCATACAGTAAAATAAAAAGTGAACATTACCGAAGTGTACCGGTGCAAAAACAAGAATTAATTTCAACTTTTTACAATCTCATTTGCTAGTTAAAAGCTCAAGTTAATTACAACACCAGATGTCTGCAGAGAGTTGGCAAAAGAATGTCCGGTGCATGTTCTGAAAGACGATAAAAGCTTTGGTTGTGTTTCTTGAAAAGCATCTTTTAACAAGATACTGTGCCGCTTCCTGGAGCTCAGAATAAACATCTCCATTTGCAACATTTAGAAGCTAAGTGGAAGCAGGAAACTTGTGCCAATAAAACACAAAGAGCACTCTTTGCAAAGGAAACAGAAGTTTGGAGGCATGGTAAGGCGAGCAGACACCCCATTTTGCCACCTCAATGCCGTGAACAAAATCTATTTAGTAAAGTGTTAACCACAGATTCTTGGTCTGTAAAAATCTACGGTGTAGAGAGTGGAACACAAACAAAATAATCAAAATATAACAGAGTGGAGAATTGTCAGTTATAAAAGCTGGGTATGGTGCAGGCAGAATTCACATACAGCAGGCTACTGATTTTCAGCTCAAAATAACAGGTAAATCAAATATAGTGAGAAAGAGAGAGAAACATATTGTAAATGTTTACCAATGCATCAACCTTACATATCTCATATTTGCATTAAAAATCAGATTAAATAGTGTCTAAAATGTATATAAAGGGTAAGTTTGTACATCAACAGATCAACGTAATGTGGCATATCTCTCTGCAGATAATAAATCTATAAGATTTAGATAATATTGAAATCTTTCCTTGTAGAATAATGCAGTGGAAACTATGAGTCAGGAACTGGAACGTCCCGATACGCAGTACGTTTAAAATAAGAAGGATTCGATAAAAGGTTAATAGCTGCCATTTCTCCACAGTGTTTGTTCATTATTCAAATGCCAAACAAGCAAACTTTAATCAATGCTCAGGCCGCACAGACGGGTGACGTGCCACTTTCTGAATATGTTCATTAGCTTTCTCATGTATTATTAAAGTAATCAGACCGTGATGTCTTCGTATTCATGTCAGCAAGTGGCTGCTGTGATCCACAAACAGGAGACAGGAGTGAAGTTAATATTCCACTTTTGATGGCAATGAGATGCCTCTCGACTATGATGATGGTGAACAAACAGAGGGCAATGCATTTTGGGTCAAAAAGTTTGGTAGTATGATTGGCATGATGAGACGGATGTTTTCAGAGTCCCATCTTTGCTTGAAAGTTATTTCATTTAAAGTGGACATATGCTTTTTGATATTTCCCTCATATTTGCTGTGTGTTCTAGGCAGGAATATTTGTTGAACATTGTCAAATTGATAAAATGTGAGGTTCACACCCATGAAAATGCAACCTAAACTGCCCCGAAAGCTCTCTACAATACTTAAACATGTAAATTTGAATTTACCCACCTACACACCTTGTTACCATGCCAACAAAGTAGAAGGCTAATGAGCAAATGTTTGTTCAGCATCTGTATTTTGCAGCCAGGACTGATGCAGCTGGCAAATCAGAACAGAGCTGGCTTGGTCTGTTCTCACTCATTGTGAACAGCAGTACTGCAGCAAGGGGGAGCAGGAGAGGATTAATCTGTTTTTCACATTAAGCCATTGTTAAGGTTTCCAAAGGAAAACAAGATCATATAAATGTGTGAAATATGTACCCTTCATGATAATCTGGTATTAGTGTTATTAGTGTTATTATGTTATTATTATTATGTCTGAAGAGCAGAGCTCACAGAAATGCAAAACAGTTTGATCTCTTAAATATTAATATATGATAAGCTACTCTTCATTCAGTTTTGAATAATGCATCAATATGGCTTATTAACAATGGGTTTTATATATATGAACAATTAGTAATTCAATTATGTTTGTACTAGTTTTAAGGTCAGATAGTGCTTTGAAGTGGCTACATTTGCAGTGTCAAGTCATTTTCTCTCACCTCAATGTAAGTTTGCTTTCATTTCAAACAGCACAACACCTGTTTGACCTGAAAACAGTATCTTCTTATTAACATACCTGTATCAGGGGTAATGGGTATGGCTGCTTGGCGTGTTTTTGATGTATTATTTTGGAATCGACGAGACCAGCGCCTTGACAGTCGTGTGTTTGCCTGTGTGTACAGACACACAAATACAGCCAAGTTGTCTCACTGCAGTGGAGACTGTCTTAGAGGAAAAAAATGAGTGTTTGGGACTAAAACATTGTGAAACCGGGAGAAACGTTGACTAAATGGATGCAATTACATTAACACAAAGCAAGGGGGCTTTACAAGTCACCAAGTGGTCCTTTCACAACTACAGATTAGATCTTACTTGTTTATTGTGGGACATACAGTATTTTGCAGTGCATAAAATGGTCCAATTGATCAGTATCCAGTTGCACTTCAAACCAATAAAACAGCATTTTGCGAAACGTCTTTGTATTCAGAAAAGTGATAAGGGTAGTGTGTAAGACCCAAATGCACACCTTGGGATTATATACAGTGTATACAGAGGAAGGCTAATGAGGAAATGAGGATCAGGTGTGGTGGTCAGGTGACACGAAGTGGCGGAAGCAGGGAAGGCGGAGACTGACAGGGTCTGAAAATGACGGATAACACGGTGTTAGTGACAAGAAAAGAAGCAGGTTAACTGGATAAAATATGATCATGATCAGACGATATAGATGTTACCATGACACCAGAAGTTTTTGCTGTATTTATGCCTTTTGGCATAACACTTGTTGAGAAGGTCGCCGATTCACTGAATAGGAATTCTAAAAAGAAAAGGCAATGGAATATGTCAAAACCATGGAACTTCAAGCTAGAAGCCAGAGTGACCTTTTTACTATTTTTTGAAATGTAGACAAGAATTTGTGTTTAATTTTCTTACAATGATGGCCCAGTAAAAACCTTGCGAAAAGGTGTTAAATTAAGCATATGCCACATTATGCATTTCCACAGCTAAACCAAGAAACTCTTTTGTTTTGCTTTTATCATAGACTGAAAGTATTATCTGTATCCTGACAGTCATTGTTGCAATTTTCACAGCCACATTTAAGTTGTAATTATGCAAACTGCAGGTTATATTTATGTTTTCATTTATGGAGTCTAGCTGTGGGAATTTTCTTTGTTTAGTCTTTTGGCTGGACTGACATGTCATTGACTGACGTGGGTCCCAACATAACTGCAGAGAACTTTAGCTATTGATCTTGGGCTTTATTTTAGACAGGAAAGAAGCTCCTCTGTCCCCTGACGTATTCTCTGCAGGGGAGCAAAACACCCTTCTTATTTATTCTCTCTCTGCAGGCAGTGAACATGGTGAAATTCTTACAAAATGTCAAAAGTTATATTCTCACATTTCCATTTCCATACACAGCAAGTTCTTGACTACTGACTTAGTTTGTTAATATCTCCTTCACACTATCTACCTGCTTGTATGGAAATTGAAGGAGGAGGGGCTTGAATGAGCCTTTAAAATAGTCTTTAATGATGGCACATGTACATAAAAACGCAGTTAACATTAAAGGAATATGTATAAAATGAGACGTCTGTACAGACTGTTGTATAGTTACTGCATCATCATCAGCTGCTTGTAATGCCATAAGAGAGGCAATGAAATCAGAATGGAGTGAACGTGAGGTAACATTTTGGGAAATGAATGAATGAAAAGAGCTTATAAATTTTCACATTCCAATCGGCTAACACCAACGTCAATAAACACGACATAGATTGGTGCACTTTGTTTAATGCAGCAAGCAAACTAGGTGTGAAAACGGCTTCAATTATCAATCACCCTGCTCCTGTATCTCACTAAAAGGACTCTGACTCCAATAACAAAGAGGATGGCAGCGTGAAACTATCTGCTGCTCTGTGATGCTTGGAAAAAGATGCACTTGAGGAGCTGTTGGTTTTCTTTTTACCTGTTGTTGGGTTTTTTTTACCTGCAAGAAATCAACTTCTTTACTCACAGCACTTACTGTAGATGACAAATAAGAAAAAAATCTTCTCTTAAATCATCTCTTTAGATCCACCCAAATTTAATCAACCTATTGAACGAGGCATTATCGCTCTCAGGTGGTCACACATTCCACCACAAAGGGCTTACACACCTAAAGCACACGACATCAGCATTAAAATGAAAGTTAAAGGCAAACTCCTGCTGAATATTAATCTTCCAGAGGAATTTATCCACTGACAGATTCCATCTTTTGTAATTAAGAAAGAATGTGTTGGAAATGCGTGGAGGATGGAGCGCCATAAGTAAAAGACCTGCTCAGAAAGATGAATGCTATTACAGAGTGAGTGTGAGACGGCTGGGCGGGAATAATAACTTCCTCTGCCACATTATGTTAGTGCACTTCTGATAAGATCATTGGAAAATGGCAGCTGTTGGAAATAATGCAATTCATTTTTTGTTGCTGCGGGACACTACAGGGCCCCAAATGAAGCATGGCTTCTATTAGACCCCTAAAGAAACAAACTAATAGCCCTGCAAAGACTTGCCATTTATAATATGACTATAATTCGTATGATTCATTAAGCAGGAACAGAAAACGATAGTATACTCTGATTAGAATTGTCCTCGGGGGAAATTGCTATGTTAATTTATTCTGAAATCTCTCATTGACTAAGCAACTTGTCGTGATATTGTGTAGATTAACTCCCCAGGTCACACTGTATTGTTTTTTTCATATTGGCTCTGTATCGTGTATTATAGATTAATGTTGTTTACATATGTTTAATAAGACCCATGTCCATTTTCGATGAGGATCACACAATTAACCTTTATCCGCCCCCGTAGATGGTCATGGATCTAATAATTGCTCAGCGCGAAGGATGAAATTTACAATACAGGTCTGAGTTCAGATAGCAATCAACTTGAGGATATGAAATGTGTAAATGTTTAATGTGTGTCGATGAATTAAGGAGATTAGAGCTTTTAAGTGTCTCTGTGCTTGGCCTTTCTGGTCTTGTCATCATTTTCTTGCAAACACTAACAGTTTTCCTTGTGTCTTCATTATGGCTTACCTAAAGTAAGGCCTTATTCTATTTATTTTCTTTGTTTATACTGCCCAATTGCAAGCAACTAATAGACCGCTTTTACACATTGCCTTTGAAATACAAAGTCTATGTCTGCACACATTCGATTTTATGACTTGCATTATATCTTGCATTAAAAACATTCTTGTTATCAGGATTCTGCCTACAATGTGACAAGAAAATAATTTGCTTTTCTTTTAAATTTCTTCCAGCACAGTGGTTTTAGTGACATTGAAACGACCACTTCCGAGATATAGCTATAGCTTTGAAAACAGCACTACTATGTATTGCAAATGTGCCCTCACCAGAGTGCTCTGAAAACTGGACTAAATATTAAATCCACTAGGGCCACCATAGAAGAATAAGAATAATAATTTTGATTTTGTACAGTGCCTTTCTCACACCCAAGGTAGCTTTACTAGATAATGGCACAGAGACAGAACATGCAAAAATCAAGTAAATCAAACCCTGACAGATTAAATAGAAGATGACCATAAAAGCACTAAGACACTGAAGAAAAAAATACTAAAAAGTGAGTCGTGAGTATTGATTTGAATGATGACAAAGTTGAGCATTCACATAGGTGCTGGGGTAAGGAATTCCAGAGTTTGGGGGCCGAGGCACTAAATGGTCTGGCACCCATAGAGGACATGGGAATGTAGGGAATAAAGACTAGACCAGTGCTCGAGGATCTGAGGGATAGGGAGGGTGTGTATGGATGGAGATTCATTAATGATATAAAATCACTGCAGTACAGATATCAGAGAGTGTAGACAGAGACTCATCTCTCTTGTAATTAGTCCACTATAAGGTCTGAATTTTTGAAACGCTTAGGCTTTGTGTTCAGTGGCTGTCACCCATGTTTATAGAAAGAATGAATGTCCATTATGTTATTACACCAGAGCAGAGTGAAATGAGCAGTGTGTCCATGAATGTGTATACAAAAGAATCAACTTCATTCAACTTGACACTGGCAATTCTCTCTGATATAGTGTATAATAGTTAACAGTATATATTTAAAAAAAATACTACGGCAAAAAGACAGTTTCATTTCTTTTCATTTTTGTTTTGTTGTTAACCTCTGTCCAAACACTTAAAAACTATTTGTTTTCCTCTCCTACCAAGTGCACCTCTGCTCTCTGCCATTTCTCAGAAGTGGAAAATGACTAACCTCTGGCACTATGATGTTGCCAAATACCAGTTGTCCAATTCAGCTCATGTACACAGAAATCAACCAAAATCCGCCCTGAAATGTATTGAATGGCTCAAATGTTGTTACATTGCTTGCAGAATGTGATTGTCACTCTCTTTAATAACCGATCTGTGTGCGACCTTAATAGGATTTAACACTTCAGTGGGGAGTTACACCTGTATTTAGCTGCAGAAAACAGAAGGAAGATCACAGGAATGAAAAGGTAACCATATCCACACGGATGATCTCATCTTATTACCGATAAGCCACTGATTATTCCAGCTGCACAGATCATTTTACTTTTCGTTTTATGTTTGGTGTAAATGCCATGAGCCACAGGGTCACGGTGGATAGATCGGCGTTTGAAGCTGCTGCTGCTGTTATATAAAGCTTTAAGTCTTGTTCACCATTGCTTTACAATTCCTGGTACCCATGTGTATAGTTGTATGGTAACTATACATAATTAATAAATGATATTAGCTCTGTATTCTGTATTTGGCAAAACTGAGCTTGAGACCCAGATACAGTATGTCAAGTACTTAACTTATTTACTTTTATTTTGACATTTGCGCTATGCATCTACTCCTCACTACTATAATGAATTGCTGTACATGTAACTCCACTACATTTTTGCCCTAGCTGCACAGTAATGCAGAGTAATATTGGTGTTTTTCAGGTAAAATCATTGCATCTAGGCCTTATTTTAGCTCAATAGCAAAATGCATTGGAGACGTCATCGCAAGACTTTTAGAAAGACAAAGGGCTTAGAGAATTTACTCTCATGTCAACTAACCTTAAAGCATGAAAATCTCCAAATTGCATACAAAATGTATAAGGTACTCATTAATGCCCAGGCATTTATTGTATTGTAATGTAATGTATTGTATTATGATTTTAATTATCTCTGTCAAACTCTCAAAAATCTGAGATGGGAGGTTGTTTACACTGTGAAAAAGTTTGTATTTTCATTTTTTATTTATTTTTGATAATA
>OMOW01102498.1:0-12146 GCA_900312555.1 Lamprogrammus exutus | reverse complement strand
ATCCAATCATCGATGCAGCTACTGGTTGAAGGTGCCCCTCCAGAAAGCAGAAGGTTGACGAGGGATTCGGGCCCACAAGTAGCTGCATCGATGATTGGATGATGGGTCGGAACGTAGAACAGCGTAATGGATTTTGATTGGTTTAATGCTAATCGGGTGTACGTTGATTGGATAGCTGACTCACAAACGATGACGGCGTCAGATCAGGGTTTGTTCAAGAACAGGCGGTGTTCTACAGCTACTGCACTCCGAGTTTTTGTACATTTGTCGTGTTTTGTGTATTTGCTCTAGATCCATAGTAGAATAATCTAACATGTATCTATGCCAGTGTTTATTTATCAGACTTAATTCTAATTCGCTTCTGTACACAGGAGCAGTTTAAGGACATGCGGCAGACACCTCCCAGACAGACTGAGGAGTGCTGAACCCTGCAGATTTCAGTGTTCCATTTTTACAACGGTGACAATGATTGACAAGGAAAAACATAAGATATTGCTGTCAAAAACGACGTTAATGTCACATCTCAACTAGAGAAAAGGGTTAAGATTAGCATTTAGTCTCAGCTACATTTACAGGTTTGAGTAAAAGTCCTGGGTCTGGATTTTATATATATATGATAGTAAAAATCTGATCAAGTGCTGGCGTTGAACACATACAACAAAATCATCAATTTCAGACCTGCTTTCCAAAAGCTAATATCAGTGGCCCTGAGCTTTGAATCCATTTAGAGCAATAATTGTAGATAATCATTTCTGAAAATAGCACAGCTGCACAGATCAAAGTCAGTATGTACAAAGTACTGGTACATGACCCCCCTCCTCCTGTCTGTACTAGTAAGTGACCTGGAATACAACCAGGATGTTCATTGAAAGGTGAAGCACCCAACATATACTGTTTTCACAGTGAAAAAGTTGTGTCTTTATTGTCAAGGGTTGTTGAAAAATGACGAGCTGTTCAATTCATCTTAAGGGCATTTGTCTTTCAAAACAACTGCAGTTCACCAGTTAGGGGCATTGCATGATTTGTCAGCCTACCTGCCTCTGCCAAAGACTTCTGTCATTGTGTAACATAATATAACAACTCAACAGTGTGTTCAAATAAATAATTTAATTCAGCAATACACAATAAATCATTAAAATGCCCAGATGTATCAAAACAGAAACATACCGTCCTTTCAAATATACAGACATACTTACATAGACTGTAACTTCTAGTGTTTGTTCTTGCAATCGCACTTAAATTTGAGCATGTGGTTTAATTAGTCCCAACCCCACAATCCCTCTTACTCAAATGAATGCGAGTAATGGTAATAAAATCAGTATTCAATGTCCACAAAATGTATTTGGCACATTTAGAATAATCAGTATGCTGATTTAACTTAATTTAAGCCAGGAATACACGATACAATATGAACACTGGTTCTAACCTCAAAATTGAGTGACATCCCGGCCGGGTCATGTTAAAAACAGGATTGGATGCCATGGAAACTTTCTTGAATAAAAGTTAAGCTAATATTCAGTTATATCAACCATATTTATTATTTCTCCAAATGGACTGTGTATCAATCTGAATATGACCCTGTTTTAAAGCTGAGCCTTTTCACATTATCAGTAAGGATTTCTTAGTCTTACAGTGTGTTCCTGGCTTATTTTGGCAGATTTTGCACATTTAACCCTCATGGGCTAAATTGAGACCTGCAAACACAGAATGCATTGTAAACTACCCCACATCATGCAGCCATTATGACATGCATGCTTTTGACTATTTGTAAACTTTTGGCAGAATCAGCAGCCTACTAGCCCACATAACCTTGTGGGAATTGTGTAAACAAACAGGGCTTCAAACATATAGAGTAACAGCAGAAACAATTGTGTGGAACAAGATACAATAAATAAGTTGCAAGTGGTGATCTGATGCGTTTGGTCCCCACTCCTGTGCTTTTGTGCCTGGTCCAACCTAAGGTAATGCATAAGATGGCATTCAGTCCTAAGAGTGTCCTTCCAATAGAAGCCAATAGAAGTGGAACTCTGGGCTCAGTCATCCCCCTCCTCTTCTTCCTCTACAGGCTCAAGGAGGAGGCTGTGCTGCAAACAGGTTTGGAGGTAGTTCACCAGAGTTCGCTGGAAGTGCTGGATGCTGCGTGGCTCTCTCAGGACGTGGCCCTCATCTGGGTACAGCTTCAAAGAGTAGTTGGCTTCTACCTTCACCAGTCGGCTCAGAAGCTCAGCGCTGTGCTGGAAATGTACCCTCGCTTTGTGACCACGGACAAACAAACAAACACACACGTTCATTTAAGGGGAGCACTGAAAGAGAAAACACAAGATTTTACACTGAAAGTTTGGATAAAGTTGAATAAAATCTCACCATCTGCAGTTCCATGTAGAATAAGGAAGTTCTCGTCTTTAAGCTTGTTAACCTCCTCAAGCAAAGAGGCCGTCTGAAAAGATGAACAACCAAAACATAAACAAATACTAAGTTATATATCAGGTCAACATTAACTTATATAAATCATTCAGATCTGAAATGTTGAGTTCTGAGCATTAAAAGTTAAGAGCCTCACCGAATAAGCATGTTCATCCTTTGCTGGAAAGCCTAAAAACCTCTCTGAGAAGGGAGCACCTAAAAAAAAGTAGAATAATCTCTACTGTAATACACAAACTGGTTAAGAATTTAATCCCTGCAGAAAATACATGCATTCACTCTTGTAAAGGTCACGTGCAATGCTTTATAATGGCATGGTCTCAACTCACCATAAAGTCTGAAGTCAGTTATTGGTGCTACAGCAGCTGTACACTGAAACAGCTTGTCTGTTGCAGCTAACATCTTGAGCGTTAAATAACCCCCAAATGCCTGAAAAGAGACACAGAATTATATCTGCTTAAATGGAAAATTACAGTTAATTTAACAGAAGTATTGAGGTGCAAAATTACAAAATTTGTAACCTTGCCATAGAGGGCCATCCGGCGATCATCAATGTAAGGCAGCTGCATCAACCACCTGTGGAAACATCACACAATCTCATTGGTTTATCCCTGCATTGACATTGTTCTGATTGGTCCATGGTGTAGTCTTGTGTAATTTCATAATGGCACTTACTCTACAACTCCCAGATGATCTTTGACTCTAAGTGACCCAAGTTTGCGTGGATCCACTGAGGGGGTCTTCTGTCCACGGCCGACGCCACTCCTACCATCCACCCAGGCCAACGCCACATTGTGTGCGCTGGAGAGGACCTGAGGCCAGCCCAGGGCAAATTCCTCTGTCACCAGTTGACTGCCAGGAACTCCATCTCTGTATGACAAGACGGACAGCATCAGCTTGTGCAATGACAGGTGTTACCTTTGAAAACAGAAAGGTCAGGGATCATAGGTTGCAAAAGAACTCGTAGTATGCTCTGTTAGTGACACTTACACAATGACAAGGAGGGGGTGCAGGTTGGCCTCGTATCCCTGAGGTAGAGAGAGTTTCAGGTGGAGATCTAATGAAAGCAAACACGGGCAGTACAATGTCAGGAAAGGTCAGTCTGACCCCTTGCCAGAAACACTTCTGAGCCCCCGACAACTGCTGTAACTCCCCTTACCTTTAAATCATTGCGCATGTTAATGATTCAATCACAATCTAAACACTCCCATGCATGCATAAAGTGCACAACCACATTCCGAAAGAATTCTTGATAGTGCTGCTCCCCGATGGGAGGCATGACTCATACATTTATCCTTAAGGAGACCTAATCGCCTAAAAGAAGCCATTCCTGATTTGGTACTTAACTATATTTGGCTCTTACAGCCTGAGATTTGTGTAGCCAGTGCTCTCTTGTCACAGCTGAAGAAAGTCTGTGAATGCTCAATTGCTTTGATAGTGATCTGTGACTGCTTCGTGACAGTATTTTTATGGCCAGTATCCTAAATAATGTCTATCCTTGACGTTTTTGTTTAGAGAGCAGTCAGATAGGTACATACAGTGAGTGCCACAAAGAATAAAACTAGATGTCCTCCTTGTACCATGGTTGTCTGCTGAGAGTGTCCTGAACAGTGTCTCAGGAAGGCTCTTGTCCTCCAGGGCTTTAGACAAAGGGCTGTTGTCCTCCAGCACAACATATCCTGAAGGAGATAAAACACAAGTATGTTAGTTGTTTGTCCCCAAGAAGACACGTAAATTTTAACCGAGGTGTGTTGCTTGTCCTGAACATAACGATTCACACAGCGGCTCCTCACGTAGAGAACCAGAGTGTCTAACTGTGACCAACAGACAGAGGGCAGTGTTCACAAACATGCAAATGAATAATAAATCTGTATTCTGGGCTGTATGAGGTGGCTCTCATGTTTGCGTGGCTGTACCACCCTCTGCAGGCTGTCAGCCAAATGACAATGATGACCTGTGTGCATGTGTGTGGTTGGTTGGTAAGTGTGTAAAACACTCACTGGAGGGGTCCTTTGTACTGTGAACTGTCACTTTAGGGATGCCCGGGCCTGGGGAGTTCACAAGACAGCATTAGAAAGTCAATTCTGAGCAGCAGGCAGCTTTAATTGGTTTTGTGTGTGTTTGTTTGTGTGGGTGATTCATTTACCGAGGCAATAGAGAGTGAAAAAGGTTTGATTGGGGCTGAATTCAGCTTTAAAAAAGCTACATCCGTCTAGGAGATCACAGGAGATACAGCGGCGCTGAAAGACTCCATCCAGGTCCACACTTTGAAATAAGAGAGGAGGGTTATTGACCGCTTAACAGTACAGAAGAGCGAGGCAGTTTGCTCCAAGACAAAGCCAATTGATTGCCAACATATCAAGAAAATATACCTGTGTGTAGAGACAAACGATTCAGGGTGTAGACTTCTCAGAAATCACAAATGGTGTTCAATAAGTTTGAACATAAAAGCTGTTTTAAAGATAGCACAGTGCCCAATGTGCAAGTGTTCATCCCCACAGTGGTGCTTACAAATTTCAGATAGGATTAATCACAGAACAAGTTAAACAAGCCATTTTCCTCCCTCTATAATATTGAGCTATTTACTAAAGCCCAGAGCTATGCCATAAAACAAGATATGAATCCCAGGAGGCTGATGAGGGAAGAGAGAAGAGTATTTATCACAGGTAGGGGAGAGAACCATAAGTCTCATCATCCTCTTGAAGCATCAACACAGCAGCGTGTACTCTCTGAATGTTGCTGTTTGGTAATTTATCCTTCAGGTAACATAATGAATGTTTTTCGATTAAAGCCAGATTGAATGAAAGGCAAGTGTGTATGTGTGTATATAATCTGTTGAAAATACAGCAAAATAAGAAATTAAATGGGATAATTGAATTTGAATTACATCATAATTTTTCCCATGGCTGCATGCTTACCTGTAAAGGTGTCGGCTTTGCCTGGATTCTTCTGTGCTCAGGAAATAGCTGATAATGACATAATTGATTGGACAAACAGAAAGTTACTGACAGAAACCATCCACTTATATTTAAAAACTGTATTTCAGCATGTTAATAAAATCAGATTGAATTTGTGTCACCATTTGTGTTGATCAATCAAAGCATTTAATGTGGATCTAAAATAAAATATGCTGGCTATCCACCTCTAAACTAATGTAAGCAGAGCACTGCGAAAGCAGTTAAAAGCAGGGCCAGGCAGGCTTTGTGACTGCACAAATCTGGCATCGGGTTTGTGCCCCAGAGTAAAACAGATTTAGGTCTGCTCTGGCTATGTGTAACTAATCCATCGCCCTCTTTCACAGTAATGCTTTGCTATAAGCATAGACAAAGTCAAAGCCATTTGCTTTGCCCTTTTCCGCTGAGATCAATGAATATATGTTAAATTGACAAACTAAGGTCTTTTGAATGGAAAATCTGATATGCACCACCCTTGTCTTAATGAAGGAATTTGCTCTCCAGCAGCTGACACTTATAAGAAATGCTCTAAGCTAACAGGGGGAGGTTATCATTTTAATAATGACCACTATTCTGCTCTCCTCCTGTCACTTGTGCTGAACAGTCACTGAAATGAGCTGTGAGCTGATAAAAGGCAATTCAACATGGCTCCACACTCCATGGCTCTCACATACATCTTCCCAGCTTTCTCGTCTAAGGCGCACAGCAAGGTGACATCCCAGTTCCCTGATGTCAAGAAGCGAGGAGGGACAGAAGGCATGGCAGGCTGCGTGACACAGATGCAGAGAAACAGAGATGAAGAGGAATACAGAAATAAGCTGAAATACAGAGTAAAAATAGGCGCAGCAATACAGCAAGTGTATTAGAAGATGTAAAAAATGAAGATGTATAGATAGGTATGTATAGAAATGAATACAGAGGGACAGCTACAGAGAATGTTTCTAATCATTGTTTATTTAGACAATGAGACACAGGAGAGGATTTGAGTCTAAGGCAGTAGTGGCAATTATGAGCCCAGAGGTGCAGGACTTTATCACTCAACAACAACTACAAATTACTTTTTAACGACTAATTCAATGAATTCTTTATAGTAAGATAAGAAAGGGGTGCATAAATTGAGCTTCAGTTAAGTCTATAAACATCCCTTCACAAATAAAGCATTAGACATGGCTCCTCAGATAAATACTTGGCCAAAAAGAGTTTTCTAGTAATTATTGCACAATTAGGTAAAAAATAAACATTGACAAAGAGGGTGGGAGCAAAGCAGGGTTTAAGCTCTTTGCTGTCAAGAGCTGTATAATCACACACTGTTTTATGTCACCCTGTTGAAACGTTAATGAACAATTTTGTCAGAATCTATTCAGGGATGACACGAGGGAATTAAAGTTAACTGCCCAAAAACTGACCTGAGCTGAAAGACTGGCAATGTGGTGAAACTCTCCACGAGCCCCCTGTTTTGCTGGCAGGATCATATAAAAGAAAGACCCGTCGGCTGAAAACAAAGGCACGTCCTGTTGAGCCAAAGAGAGAGCGACTGAGTAAAGAGAAATACAGTCTCACACCTCTATAGCTGGTTCACTGACACTGATAAATAGCTGTAAACAGTCTTTCTCCCTCTTGAGCAGTACCTACCTGCCGTTGGTTTTGCATCAAATCCATGGCCATTTTCTGTTTCTAGGGTTTAAAAACACACAATATTGATTTGGGATGGATTATTCACACCATTTATAAATTGATTAAACATACACCCAGCACTATGTTTAAAAAGCGTTTCATAAATATAACTTATAATGATCATTAGTTATTAAATATAGCATAAATATGTTATCACTACTGGGTAAACTGAAATCTGTGAGGATTACAGAAAGAGGACAAGCACTAAAACGCCACAGTACATCATTGAAAATTCTTCACATGTAGCAAATGACCTTAAATATTAATACAGTCAGTAAAGATATGAGAGCTTAAGGGAATCAATCGTAACTCCACACACTGTGCAAAAGAAGAAAAATTCCATTAAAGCTGTATACTGCAGAGGCGACCCATTAAATTACTAATGTGGAGCAACTGATGACCGCTCACCTCTGAGCATGCCCCTGTAGTGGCCTCGCACACGCAAAGCACTGATTGGTTCTGGGCACGATTCAGCCATCGAACCGCAAGGCGGGTGCTACTGATCCAAGTCACCATGGAGATATAGCTGTCTCTAAACGGGAGATGCAGAAAATGATACACAACTGTCCGGGAAAGTGGAGCAAAGAAACCATGAATAAAGTGCAATCATCATCAAACATGAGGAGGTCCTACCTGGCCCTGAGAGAATCAGGAGGCATCATTTCCAGGGTGTGAGCTGGACCATACAGGTTCACCACAAACAGACTGACTGAGGGGATACTTGAGCCAGCCTATTAGCACAAGCAACAGACAAAAAAAAACATCAAATAAGCTCTAAGAATTTGTTGAGTGAAGGTTTATTGCAGATCTGTTCAAACAGTATGTTCACCTTGGGGTAGGGGAAGAACACGTTGGAAGGGTAGAGACCACCCAGGAAGCGAGGTATTTCCATCACAGGAGTGGCAGAGTTGTTGATGGTGAGGTATGCCAGCCGGGCCCCATCCATAGACCACCAATGGGCAACATAAGTCAAGAGCACCTCCTCTGTTGCAGCAAATTAAATGAGATCAACTTAAACGATGAAGACAGTTTTCATTATTTTTTAACATTTCCTCCCCACCACCTGAATGAGAAACGTTACTGCTAAGCCTAGAATATATCCTACCCTCATAGGTCCAGTCAGAGAGACCATTAACCACATTCTGCTCCTGGCCAGTGGATGTGAGCCGCAGGGGTTTGCCCGTCACACTCGGCTTGTAGTAGATATCACCATCAAACACGTAGGCCTGGCATGACAGCAGCCACAAGCAGATCGGGACAATCCATTATCAAAAACAGTATGAATGCAGGCTTCAACACTGACTGCCCGAGTAAGCATCGGATGCCATCCGAGAGCAAATCGGCGGCCAGCACGTCTGAGTGTGAGCCAATGCATCTTAACTCGCCAGTTAATATGGTGCAGATGAGCATAGACACAGCAGCAATAGCACATTACAGCCCAGAGAAGATAGATGAATTATACTATTAGTGTAAAACAACCTCATTATAGCAACACAGTCACTACAATACCCTGAATGCTAGGGTTAATCTCAAATTGACAAAGACACCGAACTGCTGATATTATTATGAGGTCATACTCCTGCTATTTCTGTAACCCTGACAGGTATGACTGATGTAAGATGTGCTTGTCAGGAAGAGAATGAGCAAGAGTAAGAGAGTGAGAGCCTGGCTTACCAGCTGGTTCCCCTGAGGGCCCCAGGATGCAAACTGTAGCTCTGTTTTCTCACTCTCTGGGGGGACAGGCTCCAGCAGATCTCTGGAACACACACAAAAACTCCCATAAGCCCTCCATTAGGAATGGCTGTCTTATCTAAAGCCAGTGGATATAGAGTCTCGACCCATGAGGCCTGTCCACGCCCCGGTGGTGAGCTTTGCTTGGGAGAGATAAAGTCAGGACCAAGAGCAAGATGCAAAGAGGGAAAACAAAACTGAGAATGGGACTCATGCAAGAGTGCAACATTACTTTTTCCGTGTATCTAGCCAAAGCTTTTTTCTTCCTCAAGACAGGCACACATTTCCCCCAAGGCAATGAACTCAAGCAATGAATCAATATTGCAAGGCTTCCTCAAGTTCAAGGCGTCCCTCACAGGTGTCCAGGCATCATCCGCAGCTACCATGGAGTTTCTGACTGACACAATGCCGAATATGAATCTACAAACATTGGGATATGGAACCTGGAAGGCAAACTGATGCATGTCTGACAAAAAATATGACAGGATCTGATTCAATGAGACACACTTAGGAGAACTTTTTCAATCTGCAGGTCTGCTTGCGTTGGTAATGCTCATGCCCAGTGCAGCCCATGCAGTAGCATTCAGGGTTCTACCTACCCATTAGCCACACTGTAGATGGCATAGGAGGCTGTGAAGGACTGAGAGAACACCTGAAAGAGGTAAAGGATATCATGCACAAAAGATGTGCTGCGCTTAGATGACAATACACTCACACACATACACGTGTACACACTGGTAACTCAATTAAATACAAATGAGAAAAACATGAAGGACAGTGCTAAGGCTGCTCTTACAGTATAGCAATAAGACACAAAAACACTGATTTGCATTATACAGAAAACACTAATTTCTTATAAAGACAAAACATAAATAAATCATCCATAGTTATCTCATGATAGGCGATCAATAGATACACTTTGGTTTGGATTCTGGTGAACTAAAATATTTGCTTGGACAGGGGCAGCATTAATGGAATTGCTGTTTTGTATGTTTATTATAGTAATTTCTTTCCGTTTAGGCCAGTGTAGTATTTGAACAAGGCAATTTTGTCTTGGCTTGTTGTTGGTGGATGTATGCGCTCTAATACCCTTCTAGTTAATTTAATTTCAGCTATAATATCAATTAAATGTTGTTTCACCAAGGAAAATTGTTCTTGCTTCACCAAATGAGTAGCTCAGCACCTTGTAAATGTCAGTGTGAGTGTGTGTGTGTGTGTGTGGTGATTAGCATTCAAACTGTTTAGCTGCGTTCTATAATTGCTTTCTTAAACTATTTATTCCTCATCCATGTTTAAGAAGACAATACTGACAGAAAAAAGGGAAAGGAAAAATCTGACTTGACCTGTAAATTACACTACAGGCGGCTATTTCATCCATATTACATTATTTCTATGATCACACTTGGACACACAGGGACCCTTAGACTTAAGAGACAACATTAAAGACATGATGTGAGAGAGGGAAGACAGGCATTGTTATTAAATAGCATCATTACAGCTTATCTCTTTCCCAGTGAGATCCACTGTGGCCGGCAACTCTGCTGCAACCCTGACCCAAGCGTCAGTAGCTCGATGAATAATTAAATTAACATGCTGAAAAAGACTAGAGACCAAAATCAATGAATGTGTGCATGTGTACGTGTGTGAGTGTGTGACCGCAATTGATCTCAACATTACCTGATGAATTCTAGGTAAGATATTGATTGCGCCCATTCTTTTTTTTCCAAGCAAAGGGTTGGAAGCAGGCTACTTGCCCACTGGCCTCTAAGAACCCCAGGCTTGTGGAAAGCTAGTCCCTAAAGAAATTAAATGTCACATCTTCTATACAGCACACTTAGCAGTGAAATTGGATTCTCTCTGTTATTCCTTGTTAGAAAATGCAAAGGTAGGGAGACGCAGAGCTGTAGCTGCAGGGGTAAAGACAGGAAATGAACGCTGCAGCTTTCTAATTTGGAACTGAACGCTGATTGCAGCGTGGCAGGTCTGTGCACGAGGACACAGCACAATAGTACCGGCAATAAAGATGGGCAGAAGGAAGAGGCCAGCAGGGCTCAGGGAATGATTTTGATTTACAGCAGAGCGTCACTCTGGGAGACCAGCATTGCTGTCAGCACTGTGTTGCATCAGCACGTCATGAATTGGTAGGGAAGCCAATGATTCTGCTCATGATATAACATCATTAATCCGATGGCAAATTGTGCATTATTATGTGTTTATGAAATAAACAGAACGGAGCGGCTGTGTGCATGCACGCCAAAGAGAGTGAGAGCATCTGTCTTAGAAAGGCACAGTGAAATGTGATGTGGTTGCCAGTAACATATCATAAATCCTCCAGATTGTTCTGCTCATCTGGCCCATTACTAGACTCCCCCTCCCCGGTCAATGCAGAGGAGGAAAAAAAATGGTGGGGGGGTTGGGGTATAACACACAGATGAAACCCTCAGAAGCCTGTGTGGGATAAAGTGACAAAGAAACACAACAGTGATTACAACACTCCTTGCATGAGGATAGATACTGGTAAGTGTTGTAAGCTGCAAGACTCACAGTACAGAGATAATAGCATCCTCCCCTCTCAACATTGTTCTTGCCTCACAAGCATTTCTTTGCAGTTCCATAATACGCTGCCTTTGATACCGGCACCCATCCGTGCTTGCTGCAGAGCGCAGACACGACTCCCTTGGCATTATGTTTGTCCTGCTGCACTATCTTGGCAGGCACCGGTCCGTTTGCCTCTCCTCATCAATCCTCCATTTCATCTTAACTACCTCGCAATCTTTTGAAATATGTAGGTTTTCTTTCTTTCTCTGTCTCCATCTCCATCTCTCCCTCTCAGTCTTTCTCTCCTCGAGCATATAAACCTGTCTAATTCAAACAGGCTTTGAGAAGAGACCAAACATCCCCCCGTAGGAAATCTGCTTTTCCTGGACCCCATCCCCTCTGATCAAAACCCATTTATTTTCCCCCACGAGGCACAAAACCCTCTCTAAAGCCTCCAGACTGAATACAAAATCCAGAGAAGCCTTTTAACTTTACCCACAACCCACTCATCCATTTCTCTCCACTGCAGCTCTCTCCTGTTAGAATCTCTGTCATTCTTTGATAACCATTCTGATTGATTTTGATTGGGCATAGTATCTAAGAGAAAATGGTGCACTTCCAATCCCCCTCACCCCCCATCACAAGTGCCTCTCTCTTTCTTTCTACTTTCTGCTTCTCTCCCTCATTCTCTGCCATTCTCGGCAGCATGCTGCTCCTCTTCCGAACAGGGAAGCTGGTGCTGGCTGCGAACTGCTTCAGTCAGCACAAATCCTCCAGAGATAGACAGAAAGTGAGTGAGAGGGAGAGGAAGACTGAGAGAGAGGGAGA
>OMOW01102495.1:0-10349 GCA_900312555.1 Lamprogrammus exutus | reverse complement strand
GGGAGTGAGAGTGAAAAAAGTGTGTGTGTGTGTGTGTGATAGAGAGAGAGAGACAGAGAGAGAGAGAAAAAGCGGTACACGCAGAGTGCAGATCTCAGTAAATACTGTTTCAATTATGTGGTAGTTGAAAATAGAGTGTGGAGCCACAGTCTGGGCCAGTGGGCTCTCTCTCTCTCTCTCTGTCTGTCTCTCTTTTCCTCTCTATCTCCCTCCTTCTTTCTCTCCCTGTCTTTTCTTTTTCCCGTGTGTGGCTCTTCCCTCTCTCCCCCCCTTTACGC
Organism: Lamprogrammus exutus; assembly: GCA_900312555.1. Classification (NCBI taxonomy): domain Eukaryota; kingdom Metazoa; phylum Chordata; class Actinopteri; order Ophidiiformes; family Ophidiidae; genus Lamprogrammus; species Lamprogrammus exutus. The sequence continues at coordinate 10,071 of OMOW01102495.1, read as the reverse complement.
TCTCCTCCTTTCTTCCTCTCCTCTCGATCCCTACCTTTTCTCTCCATCTCTGTCTCAGCCCTTCCTCTCTTTTCCTTCGCCGCTAAATCATCATCTTATCACGTAATCGTTGTGTATGTCGCCATCCTAATCAAGGGAAGAAATCATCTCAGCTCATTCAACTAATTTTCTACAAATGAGTGGATCTAGAAATGTAGAAATGAGCTCATGGATATTGAAAGAAGACAGAATAATGTGGATTTGCTTTCGTGTAAACAAATCAATATCTGCTGGGGCAGATTGTTGCCTCTTCTTTGAACAAAACAAAGACTCACGTCTCAAAATTGTGATGAGCTGTTAAATAACTTGTGAGGACGTAAACATTTTTTGCAGTGTTCCACATCCTGCCGTCTCACTTTCACAACTTCTTTCTCTTTTTCTTCCTGCATCTCTGTCCCTCTTGCCTCTCTCTCTCTCTCTCTCTCTCATCCCCCACCACACGCTCTCTTCAAGTCTCTTGCCCTCTGTCTTCACCCACCACTCTGTCACAAATTCTGTCTCTGCTGAATCTGCCCTTCCTTGTGTTCTTCCACTCATTTTTTCCATGGCTTTTTTGGGTGCCTCTTCCCTCTTTCCCTCCTCCTCCTCCTCCCCAAACCACGCGACGCAGCACATCTGACGGCAACGGCGGTTAACAGAGCCTGTCTCTCTCCCTGCACTGCCGCCACCACAGCAGTTAACTTAGTCCAAACCAGATGTTTGTTTTATTCCCTCTCTCTCTCTCTCTCTCTCTCGACAGGGAAAAAAACGACAAAGGAGCCCAAATGAGAAAGCAAAGGCCTTCTTGGTTTTCGATGGGAGTCTTCCTCTCTTTACCCCAAATAAGAAAGCAGGCCTCTCAGTGGGTTTAGGGTGTTGTCCTCCTTGGAGAGGAATGTTTTCTGCTCTATTCTTGAACATCAACATTGCCTGGGGAGGCGATGAGACCTACAGGATTTTCTCCTCAGTTCTTCAGCCGGAATGAGCCCTCCTGAGACAGTGTGACGCCTGTGTTTACTTAACCTTTGTATGATGAGGGAGTTACTACAGGATTGAGAAGGGCTTTTCTGTGTGTAGTAAAAGCGGGGATGCAGCGTCAGCCCCAAAGGGACCCTACATGTCATCTGCTAATGCCAGCAGGGGGTAAAATGCCTATTAAGCAAGGAGGCTCAAACTTGCACCATTTTCCTTTGTCTTTATATAACACAAGGGGTTCAGTTCAAGTGTATAATTTGACAAGATTCGTCCAGTGACAGAGGCATAGTTGTGAAGATTTCTTACTGGCACTGTGATGGTTCTGAGAGTTCCAGCTGAAATTGTCTACGTCACAAAAACGTGCACTAAGTCTGCCAGTAAGAAATCATTCACCATGGAGCCGATCAAGTTCCAAAAGTCCTTGGTTTTCCCCAAAACTTAGTTTTAATGAGCTCACAGCTAAAGCTAGCTTAACTTGCAGGTGACATGGGAGAGTTGAATCAGCCTGTCAGAGTAAAAATCCATCTGTAATGTGGCAACACATGAGAGGAGTCAGCGCAATATTTTGCTAGTTAAGAAGTGAGTTCTCGACAGGTAAAGGATTGTGTCTGCTCCATGTCTGTCCATCTGTGTCCATCACCTATGCCTATTGATCATGCACAGGGTCACAGGGAGCTGGAGCATAATAATGTCAAAGCTGAGGCATTTTACTCTGAAAGGCCGATTCTACTCAGTCAGTGTAAGTGTCAGCTGTGAGCTAGCTTTGTGCTACTAAAGAACCTTTTTCGGAAAACTAAGGTGGCACGAAATGAATCTCATTTGAGACAAACAATGTGTGCAGAGCTAACTCAACGGGACATCAAACATAAATCAGAAAATTAGCAATTAACATTAATTGGCACAATCACAGTATGTTTACATGGCTTAATAAATCAATTTACAATGGCATAATCTGGGTCTGTTACTCTGAGCATACTTCGATTTGCGGCAATTCCAATAACATCAAAGTGTATACACGACATTTGATGTGCATGTATACGTACGGATTGTTTATGTCTCTTAGAGGTAAGAATATCATTGTAAAAGCTGTGTCCAGATTAGAGTCACCTGTTGATGTCAGAACACACACACAATCTGCTAAAACAGTTGACTGAGGAAAGATTTGTCTGGCAAAACAACCCTAGTAAGGATCAGTATAACCTTTAGAAAGTAATGTAAAAGTAACATAATGATTATGTGTCGAGTAAAGCAATTAGATTATAATTTTCAGACAGACATTTGGACTGTGACTTGCGATGAACCCATTAGGCTAATGAGTGTGCATTTCTATATGCTGTAATGTTGTGCAAAGGGCAGGTGGGGCTTTACTTTTATATAATGGAGGTGTAGTGTTCAAGAACTCATCAATTATATGGCGCTGTGAAAAGAGCCTATGGGCCTGGCAGACTCACCTACTGTAAAAACTCATTAAATAAGACATTTAGGGGAGATTAATTATGAGTGAGATTTTCATAGGCTGCTAAAACACGTGGTGACTCCAGGCAGACTCATTAGAGACGTGAACAGGGATCGGCGCTGCAGACTCACCTTCAGGATGTTGACGTAAGGAACGCCGTCATGGCCGTAGCGGCTGCCGTTCACCTCAATGTGTTTCAGCCACTGGATGTGAGGCTGTGCATCGCTGTAAACCTTACAGTGAAACTCCACGTCGCTGCCAACCACCACCGACTGATTGGCTGGCAGGCCTGCCTGGAGGATGGGCCTGTGAGGGGAGCGCTCTGATTGGGTAAGACAGAGGAAGAAAGTTAAATTGACAAGGTCAGGCATTTGATACTTTTCGAAGAAATGGAGGAATCGTGAAAGTAAATGTGTATTTGTACCTAGCACATCCAGCTGGTAGGTGTGAGTGATGGTGCCGTATTTGTTCTGCACTACACAGGTGTAGTTTCCCCTGTCTGACGGCACAGCGCTCTCCATCACCAAACTCCACTGCTGGTGTCTCAGCTGGAGGGAGGGCAGAGAAGAAGAGAATGGTCAGGTTAGATGAGGCTTGATATGACATCACTAATTCTCTTTTCTCATGTGTGGCATATAGGAGCTTTTTGGACACAGAAATTGAGGCTCTTTAGTTTCTCCTGGTTTACACAAATGACGTGGCTGAGTGCTGTGTCCACAGACAGCTGGCCTCTCCAGTATTAGAGCTTTTCCTCCCTACTGCCTTTGATATCCGTTGGTATAAAACATCAGAGAGCAGCCAGGTCGGTAAACGATAGCACGCTGTGTGCACTGAGTGTTTACTGAGGTGCGAACACTTTTTTGGACAGATTCTACCACTCAGATCAGCAAACATGAAACTGTACTGCAAACAGGGTTGTGATGAATAGGGGGGAAAATTGAATTGCAATGTTTCTGACCAGTGACACAGTTGCAAATATGGTTTGGTTCTCTTTAAAGTACGACTCTGTTGTATGAAAATACAAAATACTACCTCAAACATTTGGTGGTATTTTTGGTCATACTGAAGTCGTTTTCACACTTAATTTTGAGCATATGTGAATGTGAACATGGTGCTTGCACTCAGGTCCACATCAAACCAATCAAACTGAGACCATTTGGCCACTTCTGATATTTGGAACACACCAATTTCACCTCATAAAACCTGTTAAAGGAGGCATATTACACAAAACTGTTTTTCTTTGGCTATAAGTTGGTCATTCTTGTCTGTAACAACCTAGCAAATGTGGAATGATAAAACCCTCTTAGATACTACAGGACACTTTGTGAAAATGTCAGTTCCCAAGAGCGGTTTTGGATGGGTGCGAAATATTGAATCACAATTTACAGTCATTATCATAAACACGACCCTGGAGTAATCTGGTACGTCGGTGATGATGTCAGCGCAGGGTGAGCTCCCTCCGCTGGATGCTCCCACAATGAGTAAGTAAGTAAGTAAGTAAGTAGGTAAGTAAACAATAGTAAGCAACAATGAGGCAACCAATCAGAGCTGTGGCTCATTTGCATACTGTCAACACCCACCCAAAACACCTTGTTCTGGACAATGACAGGGGGCTGGAAACCATGCTGCAATTGCTGGGTTTGTGTGGACTGTTTTGTCAACAAACTTCACAAACTCTATGTCCAGAAAAAATGTATATAACTTGACCAAAATATGTCAACAAAAGCAGCTAAAATTCTGCTAAAAATTTCATCTCTTTCTAACTTTATCATGAAATCAATTAGTCGTGCAATACTACATACAACTTTTACTTGCTGCTATTAATGACATATTGATGGACGCAGAAGAGACAAAGACAGTAAAAGATATGAAAAAAACAGCAAGCAGTCCGACGAGGTGTGTGATTCAGACCTGGATCAATAGATCTCCTATCATTTGAAACCTTTACGTTACATTAAGCAAGAAGACAAAGAAGTGGAGTTGAGTTTACTTGGCTTGGTGATTCATTTCACTGCACACATTATAGCAACCAGTTAAACAAAATGAAATAATTCTGTAAAAAAGTTTTATCTTCGTATGGGTTTATTTTCATAAGTGAGGGCTCTGTAAAAGCCTCTTAAAAGCGTTTTATTTACACTGTCTGGCGTGAGGGCAGGCGGGACTTTTTTTTTTTTTTTGCACCTTTGAAATTGGTTCCACTGTGCCAGTCAGGAGCAATCAATCCCCGCAGAGCAGACGGGTAAACTTTGCGTAGTAATTCATACCAGGTGTGGCTGGATGGTAAAAGCAGACAGATACTAACTTGACAGATTCAGAAGCCGCTCCGGGCTGTGAGCGGCCGCCACAGCGAGGCGAGAACAGAGCCTCGCTACGCATCGATAGCCGGAGTCTCCACAGGCCAAGAGAGACGACCTCCACTGCTTAAGTGGAAACATGCGCTGCTGCCGGCTCTGTGCATACTGCAGTGAGACGAACGTGGAGTGAACTGCTCCGAAAAAGGTCAGAATTACTACAGATGAGAGCGAGTGATGTCAACAAGAAAGCTATTTTTTAACGGGTGGAACACTTAACATCACCTGAGTAGGAAAATGTGCCGACCAAGAGAGGGCTTAGTGTTTTCACAAACGTTTAACCCCATGCGTTTAGCTAACCAGCCAGCCATGCATATAATGTATATCTTTGTGGGTGGATGAGCACTTTCTCTTACGCTCTGCCCTCTCCTCCCGCTCTGTCTTACTGTATACACTCCTTCACTCCCTCACTTGGAGGCGCATGCGGAAAATAATGTAACAGTGTAAATATTATGCCTGTGTGTGCTTTTTGCAGTTGCATGGTAACATAGACCAGGCGGCCCGCTCAGCACTGGCAAATGGTTTTTCAGAGCGGCTGGCTCCACCCCGTCTACCCCTCTCAGAGCTTCAGAGTCAAACTGGAGTCAATGGTGGCTCTCATGAGCAGATGAGTGACGCCTTGTGCTGCGGTCGCTGCGCCTGAGCCGAACAGAGTCGAGTGAAAAAAAAGGAGAGAGAGGCTAAAAGGTGGTAAAATACGAGCTGCACTCAAGGCTCACGAGAGGCCAAGACCACCAACAGAAACAGAAAAAGACTGGGATCAGAATTCTGATCTGATTTATGTCTGAATATCTTCAAAGGCACAATTTTAATGCAACTTCACATCATGAAATATCATGAAACTTTGCCTCACTCCTCTCCTCACTTTGGTCCTTTAAGATAAACTTGTTTTGAAGCAGTTAATTATAATAAGGAGTAAACATCATGGATACACAAGCCAAGACATAGAGGAAGGTTTGATTTAATTCATTATCCATTTCCACAAACATGCTTGGATTTTCTAAATGGCATAGATCGGTATAAACAGATTTTCATTTACAGTTTAGTACTCAAAAGTTGCATTTTCAACTGCAAGAAGACATTGTACTGTAAACAGGGTCAATGTGCAACTATTAATTATGCATCACAGTTATTCAGATTAAGTAGAAAAGCACTTGAACTACACAGTGTTTGTATTTGCAAAGGCTATTTTTATGAATCAATTTCAACCAGGAGTTTTCAATTATTGGCTTTATCAATACAGTCAATCAAAATGTCTCGAACAGTCACTGAGTTTGGGTTTATTGCAGGGCTGTTGTACTGGATTGCATTAGATGCTGGTAACTCCATGTACAGTTCTTTAAATGTTCTTAAATATTCAAGAAAACACAGGTAACCCACACTAGAACTTGATAAATTCTTTATGGTAATCATTAGCTGTGAGTGACATCTCTCGTATAATTTCCCTCCGTTTTCCCCTCGGAGCTTTTAATCATCTCTCTACACATGCCACTTGCCTTTATTACCATGTTACACTGGGTAACCTCTGCTGAACCCGCAGCATTAGCCCCCAAACGTGATAATCCCGTCCAGTCCAATCATGCCAGATTCCAAACAGAATTAAATTTATTAAGGAGCTTACTTTAGAGTCATAGGAGGCTTTAAAGGTTTTAGGGCTTTGGTCTTGGACCTGCAGAAGGGCACAAGCCATGAGAATGGACAGGGAAGTTTAATGCTGCAAAAAGTGTGTATCTGAGAGAGACATTTAACAGTTACCAACACACAAAGGAATAGTGTGGGCTGGGACTTTCAAATATCTGCATAAGCATGTTGTATTGTAAAATGATATTTTGAGGACAAATACAAACTTGGCAATGGAGTGAAGTTCAGTATTACTTTAGGAAATATCTTGAAACAAATGGAGTGATCTGCCTCATTTCGAGATATTTCTGCTTGCTTCACAGAGCCTGCAATGGAAAACAGTTAATGACCTCAACCTATTGGCAGATCCACTCACTTATGTTAATCAAAACAAGATTCATGACTCCACTACCAGGCTAAATGACTCGTAAAGATAGACACTTTTTGCAGTGTAGCGGTTGAGTCAGAAAACACGGGAAGCACTGCTCCCTTTATAGTCCCAGCACTCCATCTTCACCTCACAAAATAGCACTGTCAGAACCATCGGGGCCAGTTACCAGAATTTATGAACGTGTCAGAACAGAGCAGTGGCCCAGATCTGTGCTACCGTCTAATTTAACCCACAGAGAGGCCGGAAGCAGATAGAAGCTACAGTAATTAAAGCTGGTTTGTGGGTATAATGCATGAGTTTGGCTCTGCACACCGATGGATCAACACAGACGAGAGCAATGTAAACCAGGAATCCATGAAGTCTCAACATATCATGTTCGGATGAGTCTACATTTTGGCTCCAGCTGACGAGCTGACTGAGAAGTGGATGGCTGACACATTAATAACATAAACATCTATGACGAGAAAACAAAATGCTTGGATTAATTCAAAATCAGACCAATGTAAAGAATTCTGAAAAGTCCTTATTTTGCAATCTGATTTTCTTCACACGTGAAAAAAATGTTAGTGCATTGAGATTATTTCATTTTCTTTCAAATCAACAACAGAAATCGAATGCAATAGAATAAAGAAAATACAAATTTCTTCCACACTTGGCTGTCACGTAATCCAGTTTTGATGGAGTCCTTCGCACTCGCCCTGTAAATGACACCTTGTGTGGTCCTGTTTAAGTCATCAAATCCTGAAGTGCAGAATAATTTGTAACGTTTTAAGTGGGGTATTTTTTGCAGCGTGAAACTGAAAGTATGATCAAGGGAAAACTATGAGGTGAAATACAGAAGAACACTAAATAAAGAGGATAATCTGTCTTTTGATATCCGTGGTGTTTTTGGGTAAAACAACAGGGGGAGAGTAAATGACCATAGCTGCTCAAAAATTAAGTCCAAAAATAATCTTGCAAAGTGCACAAATTCCTTGGAGGCCTACGCAGCCTCACAATCCAGGCTGTGTTAAAACCTGGACTGGAAAAACAAGGATTTAAAGTGCTTAAGGTCTTAAAAAGTAACAGTGTGGAGCCAGTTTAAGAGCCTTGTCTTGGAAACCTGTCAAAACAGGGATTGAAAAATCAGTTAAGCACTGAGCGACCTGGATGGAATGAAACACAATAATTACTTTGTCAACTTTTGTCTTGCTTGTGCTGCCACAGTTTAGCATGAACACAATAAAATCCCTTCCACCATATGTGGCGCCATACAACTGCCCTGGCTTGGGCTGTCAAAGACTCAGACTGCTCAATAGGCTGGCGACACGCCCATCTCTCCCCACCTCCAACCGATGGCTCAATAGAGAGCTGAACTTTGACCTTCAGGCCATGCTGCTCCATAATGGAGGAGTCTCTGAGCACCACAGTTGTCTGTAAATATGCACAATGCTCCGGGACATCTTCTTGCTGGAATTTTATTTTCCACTTTGCAAATTACTCACACATCCTATTTACAATTCCATTTACTTTCAACAAATGTACCAGTTGCTCCTCTGTGTTGCTTTTCAATATACACGGAACACGCTTGTGATGCCCATGGGGAATACTTTGTGAGAATGTATAAAGAAGTACTACATACTGCCATTATTTCTCTTCCACCAAAGGAACAGAAGTCTTAAGCTGATATGATGTCATCATCTGAGGCCACACAGGTTCCAGCTAAAGCCTTTAACATGACTACAGTGAGGGGGAAATCTGAGGGGCAAAATAATTTGAGTAAGTTGGCTGCTAAATTAGTTCAATGCCACAATCATCTATTGTAGCCAGGAATTGCACAATCAATCGTTTGTTTGGGTGTCATCAAACCGATGCATGGGTCTAACATTCATAACACTACACTAGCTCTTGCTCTACGTTTGTCCAGTCTTACTCATAAAGGCATGTAAATCTCTTCACCCTTTCAACAGACACAGACAAACATTAATCTCTCCCATTATCTCATAAAAAGCCTATATTAAGCACCAATATATCTACTTATGTTGTCAACTTTGGACACTGAAGTAGTTTTCAAACGAGATGCTTCCATAAGAAATGCCTCCCATGTCCATCATATCCATCACAAACTCGACTTCAAATGTACATTCAAGAAATCTGTTGAAAAGTCCACCTTAATTGAAGCTCTTGTTGTATTTCGAGACAATTCTTGAAGCAAGGGTGACAGTCTTGTTGGCTTCCTCCCACTGGTAAATCTTTTCACACCTTCAGGAAATAGATGTGATTTTAAATCTAGAAGATTTCTTTGCAAGATGCCAAGAAAAAAATGGTGCATCTTTGGAAAGGCCGCTTTCGGCCAATCCAGTGAGCAGACAGCAGGTGTTTCTCTGGGCAGGTAATGGACTTTAATGGTCTGCTCCAGCAGCACCTGTCACACACCTGTGGATCTGATGGCACTTAAGCAAATGACAAACCGTGCTGATCGGCATGGATCAGTTAGCACTCGGTCAGTCACTTAAAATACACACACTCACAGTCTGAGTGATTTGTGACAAAATCATGCCATCAGCCGTCAAAAAGTGCAAATTAGACACGGTCACAATCCATTCAGCCAAAATTAACCATGGCTGTCAAATCAAAAATGATCTTGTCATTTCACTACAGATCCAGGCGGAAGACCGCTTCACCTTGAGGACTCCGCTGGACGAATAGAGTCTTTAGAAGGCCATTGTCAGGCTGTCAGGGCTCAGGGGGCACCACACCCTCCGCGAGATGAACTCATCATAGGCAGATGTGAGGTGATGACAAGGGTTACCGAGGGCTGTGACACAGTGAGACTGGGTGCCCTACAAGAATGGCCATTATCTAAACAAGCAATCACATTCTGTCGATCACAATAGCAATTCAACCTCCAGCCAAGTCATGGACATCCGGAGAAAATACATATAGCACACCGTCCATACAAGGCTTGGGTAGGTATTAAGAGCCAGAATTGCTGAAGAGACAAAGAAAAGAGCGCCACCTACAGAAACTCATCACCAGAAAAATCCAAAGAAGAAGTCACAGGCCCAACTCCAGGATGCACGGTGCAAAAACATGACAACAACGAATCTTTGGTTCAAAACAAGAGATTGTAAAAGTGTTGAAAATGAAGTGACAGTTCTGTGGTGTTTGACAGATCACTTAACTTGATGGACTATAACGTGATTTCAATGGGTGGCACTGGAAACAAGTAAAACGACGTCATCCATCCAAATTTGAACTAAAAGTCTGTTTTAAATTAT
>OMOW01102494.1:0-10532 GCA_900312555.1 Lamprogrammus exutus | reverse complement strand
ACAATGTACGTATGTATGTACTATAAATAGTTAATTATGTAATATGAAGAACAAATCCCTCCGTCCATCTATTTACCACCACTTATGCAGGTCTAGGGCCACAGGCAATACCAAAGCAAAGTAGTCCAAATGTCCCTCTCTCTCTCTCTCTCTCTCTCTCTCTCTCTCTCGACATATTCCCCAGCTCTTCCTGGTGGATCCCAAGGTGTTTCAAGGCCAGATGGGATACATAATTCCTCCTGTGTATTCCGGGTCTCCTCCGTGGCCTCCTTCCTCTCGGGTGTGCCAGGATTATCTCCCCACGGAGGGTGTGGGCAGTAGGCAATCTGATCAGATGGCTAGGAGGAGGAGGAGGAGCAGCGGTTCTACTTTGAGCTCCATCCTGATGTCTAAGCTCCTTATCCCTTCTCTTAAGGTGAACCCAGACTAATTTTGACGATGCATGATTGCAAACTTATAATGGATCTTATGAGGAATGGTGAGAAGTTGGAAGATTTGAATTATATTTAATAAGTGATATTCTGTAATGAAAGCAATGCTATGCCATTTTGAATGAATAAATAGCAGTTGAGTTAATAAGCAACAAAACACACCCTCCTTTAGTTCAATTCAGTCTGTAGTTTAACTGCTACAATAACTAAAACATAGATAAATAGATATATTTTTCAATAGTTTTATCACAACAATATAAAGAGAATTAAAGGCACTCCCTTAGTTGGAAACATTTCCTATAGACGAACATGTTTCCTGCTTTTGCGTCAGTTGGGTCAGCTTATGATTACATCATCAAAATGACTGGCTTCCTGACTGTAGATGTTTTTGAACGCAGGTCATCAATCACAGGTGCCCTTGTAATGTCATAAGGGTCAGGATCACCTACAGCCACAAAGCCTTATTTGAATCAAATATGAATCGGATATGTAAAATTGGTGGAGACAGTGGTTGCAATCCATTTAGCTGTGCCTGTGCCAGGGCTCTGATATTGTGGCTGTTGGCTTACTGACTTGGCCTACTTGCACCTAAACGGAATCGAGCCATCATTAATTAACAATTGTGCCTTTCCCACAATGACAAGTGAGAAATGCCTTGCTAAGTAAGTTGTTAACCAGTATTGGCAATGCTGCTCTCTGTTCAGCAAAAGCTAAATAGGTTTATTTTTAATTTCTCAGTTTACTGACTACCTGTGGGAATTAAAGAAAATGAATTAATTGGATAAAGGCAATCTATCTGTGCCACCTACGTATCAGTTCACAATTGTACTTTTTGTTTTCCCAAAATGAAAACTCATGTCCTCTTAACATAAATTGTGCCTGTTTGATTGAGTTAAATGGTCTAGCTATTGAAGATAGTTGTTGGTTAAGTACATGAATAATAACAAGAAGAAGACGAACAACAACAAAAATAAGAAGAATGACAATTCAGCTTTGAGAAAGTACAGTATTTGGTATTACCAAATTTTCAGTGTATGATAAAGATGATTTTGAATGTTTCTTAGTTTTCCTCAGTGTCTTCCTGATTTGTTATGCTGTTTTAACTCTCTTTTCAAACAGAGGTCCTAATATGTGGTCAAAAAATATGCACTGACAATAATCACATGATCATCGCTGGGGACCGTACTGTCCTAGATATCTCAGTTATTTCTGTTTTAAAGGCTGGGTATTGTAGGTCATACATCTCTATCACATTGTATTTAAAGGACCCTGAAGTTTGAACCTTGTGACACTAAGTGGATTCATGTAGAAAGAATAAATCTCAACATGATCATCTTTTTGTGAACGGTCCATGAAGCTGTAGAGAAACCACATAGATCATCCACACCTGCTTACTTTAGAAGTGACAAATCCCTGCTGGCGCCCACCAGACGAGAAGCCAAATTCTGTCTGATCTGTCTTCTCCCCGCTGCATGGCATAATATAACAAATCAGCTAAACAGATTACAGCATGTGACGCATCCATGGGTAGCAGATCGCTCAGCCTCAAATAAAGCATTCCATTTATTCACTTAAGGAAATGAAAACAAAGAGTGTAATACTCCTACAGCAAACTGAAGCTGACTCACACAATCAACCGCAAAGATAAAAAATATTCATATACCATACTGGCAGAGCAAGTAAATATGCTGCAGCTCAGTGAGAAGAAGTACCACATTTCAACTGTAATAGTTTTTTTCAAGAGTGTGTATTCATTTTTTAAGGTCCAGTAGAAAGTTTCACAATACCCCTGGTACCAAGATAGATAGAACATTTATCACTGTATGAGCCTTTGTAACACATTTTATATTACATTTCACTTAAGGTTGGGAGACATTTTTAAACATATATCTAAAATATGCATGGCACATACGTGTATTTGCATACATTCATACAAAGATATCATGGGAAAAAAATGCATGCATAACTTCCCTACAGCTTTGTAGAATGAAAAGTCATCTCTGTAGTTACTGTAGATTAATTAGCAAATATAGTATATAATGTTTATTTCTCAGTCATTTCATACTGTGCCCAAAAGGCCAGGATTATACTCAATTTCAACTATGCATACGTTTGCATGCAGCTGCTATGTGTTGCTCAGATACTTGTGTACTTAATGTCCAATTTGGAGGATTAAATACCATATCCGCCATGGGGCAATGCGAGGGTTGAAACTTAAAGTGTCCTCTGGACAGCACCTGTAAAGTTTCTGATTTCACTCAGCAGCGTAAACAAAGATGGCAACAATCAACTAAGTCACGTTTTACTTATATTATAAAGGAAGAGTAACAGCTGAGATGGCATGTCAGGCCATTAAATGAACCTTGCCGTGCTCGATCAGGTCACTGCAATGTTGATGTGACAAAAGTTGACATTACTGCCCCAAGGATAATTGTAGGTTAAAGCTAAAGGAGGATACACGCGACAGCCATCATGTATACTGCATACATAGTTAATGTCATGACATCGTGTAAAATCCTGGCCTAAGAATTTTATTCATGTACATCAACATCTAATCTGTTCTCGAGAAATGTAATCTAACCCTAAACCAAGCTGATAAACATGATGTGGTCACGTGATGTTTCCTGACTTTACATATCGATGAGGATCTCCCGAATGTATCCCAACACATCAGCTGTGTCCCATGAATTCGGCCACAGCAAGCTGCATTTCTTGGGAGCATTTGAAGAATCTTTTGAATCAGGATAGATTGTAGCACTTTCCCAAACCCAAAATCCACCACTCCTTTGCTGTGGAGTGTCAGTCCACACAAAGTAAAACTTTATCAAGCTTTCAGTATCAAGGAGGAAGGTTAGTGTCCGTGCTGATGGATGTCCTCGTAGATACTGTCACTTCCACTAATGCCCAACTAGTTTGAGATGGTGCTGCAAACGGAGCGTTAGTGGATAGGGTAGTAGTGTAGCGGCCACATTGGTATTGAAACCATGTCATCTTGTTATATGTATATATGTTATGTATTCAGTCTATAAATGCAGAATGCACAGAATCAAACCCCTTGAATTGAAACGTTATTTGACCTTAAGCTGATTTGTACTTGCATCGCACTTTTCTAAACCTGTTTCTGCCCTCAGACTGTGATAGATGTTTTTCGTTCTTCAGCTTGAGTCAAGAGGCCCCTGAGTAAACGCAACGGTTGATTTGTTGAATTCAAAGATTGCCTAAATTTGGTTGAGCAAATGCATATATTGACCTCCTGCTTTCCTCTATGTCTTCTTATTGACTCCACTCTGTCTCAGTTAGAGGCAGTCTCCGGCACTCTGAGTCAGACAGATCTTTTGAAGCCTTTGTACTCCCAAACCTTTATTTTCCCAGAAAACAGTTGGAAAAAGTTTTTTCGCATGCTAATGTTTGCAGAGGTGGATGTGCGCCTCACTATTCAATGTCAAATCCAGAATCAGCAAACTATGGACCAGTTTATTAACAACAAGGACAATTCATTTTGTAGTACAAGTTGAGATACACCTAATTCATATATTTAAGGCAATTTAAATGATAGATTTTTTTTAAATTTTAAACAATATAAGCAAAATCTGAAATACTTTTCAAGGATCTCACTGTAAGTCTTAAACGTACTCAAATATTACATTCACAAAACACAGCCTGAGTAATATAATGACTTTATAATCACACTGAGTGAAAACAGGCTTTTTTAGGTACTGTCTTTTTATGGCTCCCTGCTTACTGTCCTGCTGCATCAAGTCTAAGATGGCCAAACAAGCCAAACACCCACTAGCCGTGCGCAAAATAACAAAAAGCTTAATATTTCCCCTTTAATTATTCTGTGTTATTAGTGTTATCTACCTATTAATGTTTTAAATGAGCAGCTTTATATTTTACCAACTTAACTATTGTTTCTCCAATAAAAAATGCAAAAACTGGCCAAATGCGAATTTCATGAGTCAATCCACACAAGTATAAGTAAGCTTTAAATTAACTAGCTCTAACACTCCACGCTTCATTTGTATGAGGATGACAAAGAAGCATGAATGACAACAACACATTTTACTTTTGTGAAGCTTTGAATTAATTTTTTTGTGAAATAGGTTTCTATTTCTCTTTCTTCTGTACACGTTAATAATAATAATAATAATAATAATAATAATGATACATAGCACTTACATAACGCTTTTCTTTCCACTCATTCCACCTCTGAGAAGTTGACAGCAAATTGTTACCCACGGCTCTTGTTTTGTTTTAATTTCAGCATTAAACAAAATTCCACCTGACAAACATATAGGCTGCTCGTCTGATGGTGGATGATGGTGTTAAAACCAGCAGCACCGATGGCCAATAACGCTGCAGCAGCCTGTGTTCTCTGGCATAATGTCATTAATGCTGGCCCACATGGGACACATGTGGGTGTGTCACTCACTATGCAGGTGTGTTATGAATATTCCAGTGTGTATTTTTGAGCATTTACCACCTATGACAGCCAGCTGACAAACAAATCTCTCTCCCTTTATTTGGATATAGACTGAGTTGTCAAGGTAAACTAAGATAAAGGAAACATTATATGGATCAAACAGCACCTATAATATTACCCTGATACCATACTGTATGTGGAAAATATCATATATCCACCATTAAGTATGCACAACAGGAAGTATGTGAGGATTAAAACAAGACAAAGCTGGATGATGTTTTTTTTAAAGTGTATTAAATTCTGTAGTATTATATTACACGATGTTAATAGTGGCATCAAATAGGTTACTGTGTGCAATGCAGTATCACAAATCACTAACTTTTTCTTGGCTTTATACTGTAATACAGTCTAATAGTTTTGAACTTTCTGAAAATTATCAATTGATTGCATTGTTGGCCTGAACACACACATTACCACTATGTCTTCCACATTTATCCTTACTGTGACCTCGATTAAAAACTACATTTTACATAAATCACCTTGGATGTTAACACGAGGTGAATAATGCTAAATCAGAGTAATGTGAGAGCATCACACACACACGCACACATTTTTTGATGTAGTTAACTTGGATTTAATATCTGGCATCTGCATTTTGGCACTGTTTTCTGTCTGTGCTTCCAGAATCCAAAACAGACAGGTTATACCACTTAGAAAACTGGCATTGTGATTTAATTCATTGTGTGTAATAGTAAGATGGAAATAGCTCATAGTAGTTCTGATTCAGATACTTAAAACCATCCCATCTGTATGCAGTTTATTTAATAATTATAATTTAGAATTCAGGGATGGTGTTGATACATTGGAGGTGATAAAAAACACCCAGTGTTTGTCTCAGACACACACCCGATGGCACAGCTATGGTTTCCATAACCCACAGAGGTCATTATTTTTAATTAGCCCCACACTCAAAGTCCGTTACTGTTGTTACTGTGATAGCGCCAGTGTCGATTAGCACTACAGCAGTGAAAATTGAAGCCAAAGCCTTATTCTCACCAATCTACAACTTTACAAAACTGGCAGCAACAACACTGAGAGAGGGACTATACGCTGCCAAGCCTGGAGCTCACAAACTCAACAACATTCTCCTCAAAGCTGTTCAGCTCCCTGGGAAGTTTCTGATCACTTTACACTTCCTCTCTTTTCTCTAACTTTGCTCATCCTGTGTGGAATGTTTCACATATTCTTTCCATGTGCACCCACTCCACAAAGAGGTCAGAGGTAAGGGTTGGCCACATAAGCTTGTTACTTTAGAAACTTGTTGAGGTGTCTCTACTCACTCCACCATGCTGCAACTCCAGACATGTTTCAATTTCATGAACGGCAACGGTTTAACATTTGGTGCACATTTTTTGCCATAGTGTACACCCACTGATTCTCAAATCAATCCAGACCAACTCACGAGGCCTGACGCGCCTAAAAATTAGTTAGTTTGGGATATATTTTCTCGTGTTCATTGTATTGTTAGTGAAATTGAATGTACACATAGTATGTGTGTCCATCCTCACACAATCACAAGAAGCGTAGCCTATTGTTGTGTTCCAGTGGTGTTGGAAATTGGGAAATTCCAGTTTTACATCTAGGAAATTGTAGTATTTAGTTGCCTCTCTCCCACTAAAATAGTAGGACTTTTTTGTTGAATGTGTGTGGTTTTAACAAAGTGATGATTTCTAAATAATAAGCTTTTCAATGTACTACAACTTACTTTTATTTATGTCGATGCATTCTGCTGGCATTGTTCTGGACCTCTGATCTCCTGTGAAATACATGTGTGGACCAGAGTTTGATTACCCCTGCTATGTACAATGTGCCAATATTCAGTGCAGATCAATCATATTCAGGTGTTGCTACATGTCAGATTTTGTACTTGTAGTGATGCTGAACTTGTTGCTTAAAAAAAAAATTACTTGTGGATTATTACGATGAGAAAAACAGTACAAAAACACACAAGAAAGCAATTTCTCCAACTATGATTCTGTGGCCACCTGTGAGGAACAACAACAAATATTCATTGAGTATTTCAAAATTGACTCATCTCTCCCTTACACACACACCTCCTGCTCTATACCTGCACCATTTTTTTTCATTCAAAGTACAGAGATCTCCCCCTTGATCTATCCATCCATCCATCAATTAATTCTCTAAATGGCTTATCCTGAGCGGGGTCAGGGAGTGCTGTAGTCTCAACCAGTGATTATTGGAGCCCAGGACCTTCTGGCTTTGAGACAACGGTGCTTACAACCAAGCCACCTTAACTATGATCTGGTAAAATTGCAGGCCTTTACCAAATATCATTATCCGCAATGTTAACATTCACACATTCTGAACAGCCTAATATTTGTCAGATATGTTTTCTCCACAACAAATGTTCAATAAAGCATTTCAAAGGATTGTCCTCTCTCACTCCCGTACTGACAATTCCAGAATAAATGAATATGCAAATACAGGCCCACCAACCACTACAGCCTGTCTGGTTACACTCCATTCCGAACAGGATTAGTAACTAACCACATATCATTTAAATGAAGATGTAAACCTGATTCTAAATTTATTCATGTTCCATGTCTGCACATTTAGAACCGTGACCGTGAGTATCATTCACGGATTTGTGATGTCACGATTTGAATAAGGGAAGAATGGAGAAGACCTCACCCTTCAGCAGAGCGAGGTGAAAACAGCTTCTGTTTAACATACTGTACATTAATCTGCGCAATGAAGGACCACCATTCAATACAGGTAACAAAAAGAAACCATGATTATTTTGTGTGATTTTTAATTTACACATTTATTAAATATCCATTCAAAAAAAAATCCAATTCCATTCCATTCTGAAATCCATTCAGTTATGTCCAAGGTGAGTTCAAAAATTTCACCAAAGGAATTCAAAAGATTTTACAGGTTAATTGGGTAAAATATTCATCTACTGCAGCAAAACAGCGGAATAATCATCCCTTTAAAATAAAGTGGACTACATTTGAACCCAGCCATGAGATGTACTTGCTACTTGTGTTTTCCAATGTTGATACTCATGCAGGATGATTTTTTTTAGGGGATGCTACTGGTAAGCGTGAGAGCTTTTGTTCAAATCATAGTAATAATGGCTTGTTTAATTAACCCTAGCAGCTTCATTACTGACTGATGAAGAAGATTGATCCAAAATGGAAATATATGTATGCCATGCCCTTATATTGTCGACCTTGATCCGTCCGTTTTTCCGAATGCAGACCCCCAATCTTACACGCCGCTCTCCAACCAGTAGGACTCCAAATGACCTTAATTAATGGGATTTCACCTCTATACTTTTCATTAGTCCCTCTGAAAAACCCCTGGAGAGAATTGGTGCACAGAAACATGAAATATTAATGTCTCCATTATTTCAATATTTAAGTCAATCAAATGGATTGTGCCAGATAAAACTAACACCAATTATCTGGACACTGATAGCAAGATTTATTTTGTGTGATGAGTGGCAGTTGGTGATACATGAGGCTGAATGTCTGCTGCTGTCCCTCTCGGTTGCCCATTTTCTATTTCTTTCAACGCTGTAAAAGAGACATTTACCCTCATTTTATAGTGTAAAATGGTCGGGCATATGTGTTGAACACTGTCAAATAAGTCAATAAGACCTGAAAGCTTTTACTTATTTATTGATATTAGTCCTTTACCTCTCTAAGACGACCACATAAACGTGAAACACAAATGAATATACCCACCTACACACACACACCCACAAAGCACGAGGCTAGCGAGCGAGTGTTTGGCCGGCATCCCTGTTTCAGTCCACAGGCGCTACCGGCTCGTGCTTGATGCAGCTGTCGTTGAAGAGAAGTACTTCAAAGCGGCCCGTTTTCATTCAGTGTGCACAGTGGAGCTGCAGCCACGGAGGTAGAGGGGAATCGGCATGTATTTACACGATGTGGCACTGCAAAGGTTTCAAATGAGACCTATAAATGAGAAAACAGAATATGTCAATCTGAATAGTTATCAAAGTGACATCATTACACATAAAACTAACTTACCTTACCATTAATTAGATGATTCAGGTATGTTTATTTACATTAATGATGATGAAACTTTTGTGTGTGATTCCAAGTCCTGTAAACTCCTTGTATACTTTCAGTCTGAAACAAGTTTCATGAGAGAATTTTTTTTACAGTTGTATGTTACATGTCAGAAATCAAAGCCATATACAGTTTGTATCGTTTCTCCTGTGATCAGTTTTGTTCTCTAACCCCGTGGCCTCACACACAAAATGCTTTTTTGGATTTTTTTCCCCTGCATCTTTGCTGATAGTGAAAAATGCGATGTGGTTCTTGAAGCAGTGACATTGATGGAGATTGTTGGAAATAATCTGTGTGAGATCTGCTGAGATGAATAAAACTTAAAGAGACTAGTTAAATATTTTACGTTTCCCATGTGTGACTTGGTAAAAAACAAGAACTGCATGTAGACTCTTAGCTGAAATGTGAATGATATTATGATACACAGAATAAGAGCTCCACAGTAGGGAAAACGCACACTCACAGAAGAACAGTTATTCCCACCTTGCAATTGTAAAAATGCCCGCCAAAACGTTGATTTCAGATGGTTGCATCATGAAAACGATGAAATTTAAATCAGGTGAAATCAAATTTAAAAGCCACCAGCGCTAAAGCATCTGTCTAGGTATTACTTTACCACCCAATGTGCTGAAACGTTGCAGTGTTTGAGTCCATACTGTACTTTTAAATGAAATTATTTGGCCTTAAACCCAAATCAAATCATATAAGAAAGCTTCCACCACTGTAACTCCACCTAATAAAGATGATCCTGCCTTTAGGCAAACAGATTTAATGTGAACATCACATAAATGTTGATTTGATGTATCAGCCTCATTATAATCTCTGTTGGGTCATTATTTCATCACTTCTCTATCCATCCTTTCCATTTGCTCTAACTGAGGATCAGCAGCGGCCAATCAACTTTCAAAACAATTTAATTATGAGGAGAAGTCAATAGTACTCAAATATTAGATCAGTGAAAGTATCAAAGGATTAAAAAAAAAAGGTACTTTGGTCTGGTGAAAACGTTTGTCTTAAGACGATAAAGGATTGATTGAAGGAGGGAATGAAAGGCGCAAAGACAGAAGGATGAATGCAATGATGAAGAAAGTGAAGGAAGGAAAGGAGAAAGGAAGGATGAAGCTGGGAGAAGAACAAGGAAGGATGAAGGGAGGGGAGGAAGTGAGGACAGAGGACATGGAAGTTGATGGGAAGGAAGGAGGGATGACAGGAATAAAGGGTGCAGAGGGAGAGGGAAAGGACATGTTGGAAGGAGGGAGAGAGGGAATGAATGACAAATGTAAGGAGGGATGAAGTGGGGGGAGGATAGACAGAAGAAAGGACAATGAGAGGGAGGGAAGGAAGGAAGGAAGGCTGCAGAGAGAAGGAAAGAGGGGTGTCTGCTTGAGGAAGGCAGGACGAAGAGAGGGAATGATGGACAGAGGGAAGATGGGGAGAAGGAAGGGTGGACAGAAGAAAGGTAGAATGGAAGGACAAGGTGAGGGGAGGAAGGAAGGAAGGAAGAATGAAGCGAGGAAAGGTAGAATGGCCCGAGCACAAGCACAGGTAGGAAGGAAG
>OMOW01102492.1:0-10953 GCA_900312555.1 Lamprogrammus exutus | reverse complement strand
CGCCCGCTGCACTTCCTCGTTTTAAACAACCTCACAGGCAAAGCGCAGACCCTCTAGAGCACTGAATCCTGGCGTGTGCTGCTTTCTTGGTTAAAATGCATGCTTTCTCAAATTTCCTCCCGCTGAGTCCTTTAAAAAATAGACATTAATGCAAGTTTCACGTTTTCAGTCCTTTTCAAAACAACTCCATACATGTGTGCGTCCTCCAGTGGCAAAACCCCCGACATGCAACACATTACGTTGTAAATACCTCCTTTGTAGTTAAAGACAATAACATGGAGCGTATCCTTCAAAAAGGGAAGAAAGTGAAGAATCAAGCATTTTAACATGGAACATCAACTGCACACCTGTTTGTGGTGAGAGCAAAGGGAGCAGAGCTATCTCCTCTTAATCATCCCCCAGGCGGAAGCCTTGGCCCCAGTTGTGGCGGCCGCCTCCACCCCCACCTCCTCCCGACTGCTCCAGGTGAGCTGGTCTCCTGCTGGGAGGGACTCCAAAGCCTGACACCCCTCCCCTCCTGTTTGGGAGGAGCCGATACCTGGAGCGAAGAGGAGAGAGATGTGCAAAGGGATGAGAGGGTAAAATAAGCTCTTTAAAAACAGGTCACCTTGGAGCTTTTGAAATTAAAAACAAGTCACCAGAGGACTAAACTGCAAGCAGCATTGACCCCACACTACGAGACAGCTCTTTAATAGACATGGTGCTTTTTTTCAACCTGGGCATTGTTTTTGTCACCTTTCTGACCGGTTATGACTTCACAGTTTACTATCAGTAGGGCAACAAATCACCAAATTTCCACTTTATCCCCTTTATTTCTAAGTGAGATTATTTTTGACCATTATTTTTTAATTAGTGCAGCCAGTCATAATGAAAGCAACACTGCAAGATCTAATAGACAGTTTGGGTATTCATTTGAATTCTTCATTTTCTCATTCAAATAAATGTTTTGATCAGTCGCTCTCAATCCTGTGTTTTCACACACACCAAGGGCCTATTCTCTGTACATGGATTAGTGAGTTAGCAGGGTTTAATGGTTGACGAGTTGGCATGATCCTGGATCTCTCTGTTCTTCGAAGGACTTGTTGGGGTTGTCATAGCAACATATCCATAAGATCAAACATGCTCAGGAGAAGGCTTAGAATAAGCCATTCAATGTAAACAGGATTCGATCACAGCTTGAAACATATACAGTTCAACAACTTTGCCCAACTTCAGCCGTGACCGCACCGTTTGTATAGCATAGGAGCCAAGTGGACTTACAAGAACTCTGGCGTGGAGAGGAAGGAGCGTCCTCCCAGGTCCATGGGATATTTGAACATTAGGAAGAAGTAAAGATGACCCACCAGGTTCCCAATCAGTTCATTCACCACACTGCACAAAAACACACAGAGAAGCCTGAGCGAGCCTCACAGACACAAGATTTCACACTACAATTTCTATTTTTGTACATTCAATTCAAATGCTCAAACATGCAAGGCTGCACCTCAGGAGTACAATAGGGAGTGAAGGACAACATTTATTATCAATAAATGCACAATACACAATGCATGCTGTTTAAATTTAAATGAATTTGTTGCCATAATTTAGGACAAGAGACGGATGTGTTACTCACGAGCCTCCAATGATGTAGTTGAAGCCCAAGATGACCCAAGGTAGATAGCATGCCTATGACACATGAAAAACATCGTTAAAATGGATGATTATCTTTATGCCGAGTAATGAGAGCTTGACATTTGAGTGATGAATGATATGTTAATGTATCATAGCCTAAATCTTAGGTCATTGGTCAAAACTCGCAAATATGCATTAATTACTTGCACATTTTTATCACGCGCATTCACCACTTTAGCACAACTGCCACTTTATGCCAATGCTGCTCATTGATGTCTTTGCATATTTATTCCATTTCATTCTTTTTGTAAACTCTTATCCCTTAGCATTGTTGATGGAGTTGCATACCAAATTTCATTGTACATTCTACACTGACAATAACGGTATTATTTTCTATTATACATTAAATTGGTTCAGTTATTATGAACAACTTGGTGAAGTATTGTATATCAGATACAAAATGTTGCACCATGTGCGATATAATTAGTGTTTGACATTGAACAAGGTACCTTGAATCGTGTTCCGAACCAGAAGGAGACGATCATGTCCCTATTGAGTTGAGCCCAGACGTAAAGTACGGACATAATCAGTGGGATCATCAGCAGCTGGAAACAACATTAACAATAATTTTTTGACTCAACAACCACACAAGTCCAGAAAAACAGCATCAACAACACCTGAGAGGGGAACAAAATCTCTGTTTTCAAAGCTTTAGTGCTTGAGATTTAGTAAGGTGTTACAACAAGTCAATCATCTGCCAAACACTTTGTTTATAATGAAAACTAAGAATAAGTGTTTATTTTGCTTTCCCATCATCTCTGACAGCTGTGATTTCCTGCTGTTAGTACAATCACAGAGCAGACGCGTGGATTCTCACCTGCATGTCCATCATCAGCCCAGTTATCTGCAGCTACAGTCAAGGAGCACAATATTGAAGCTCAGCAGCAGGCTCACAGCGGAAGCCCAATGATTATAGAAGCTGGTGACCGCAAGGCCGCCACTCCAAAACCAAAGCCCCACACACACTGTGAAAGGAGCTGACACCCCTTCACCCCCCAACCCCCCAGCATCCTCCCAATCATCCTCCCTTGAGCAAGGCATGTGAGCTTGGTCGATCAAAGAGTTAGAGCAACGTGAACAGTGCATAAAATAACTACGAAAACAACACTGGAAAACAAGTATAGAACTACTGATTTGGTTCAGATGGAAGGAGCTAAAGTGTTCTCCTAACTTTGCCTTAAACTCATCAAAAATACATCTTCAGGACTGAATTCTTGACACCCCAGATTGACACTGTGTTCAGATGTTTGCTGGCCTGTACTGCGGGTGCTGTATGTGACCTAGATTAGGTTGCTCTGCTCTGCAGGGGTAGAATGCCACTGTGCCACTGGCACAGAGCCACATGGACATGGCACACTGCCGCAGAGAGAGAGAGAGAGAGGTGGAAAGAGAACTAGACTGAAAAGAAGAGAAGAAGACAGGCTGACAGAGATGTAATTTTGAATGTTACGGGAATTATTTAAATAGATCATAAACAAAAACAAAATGTTTAAAGGGTTTGGGATTTTGTGATGTTACTCAGAGGATACAACAATGCAGATCCAGTTGAAGAAGAGCATGAATACAAAGTCTGCTGGTCGGCCATCAAATGCTCCTGGAAAAGAAAATGAACCGATAACAAGAAAAAAGTTAACAAAAAAGATGATAATATGTCTCTGTTGTTTTGACCAAATGTGGACAAACCACAAAGGCAGCTGCAGTAGTCTCACCTGTCTCTAGTCTTGTGGAGTACTGATAGAGGAAATACAGGTTGACCAAGTACAGGAAACCAGTGTTAGGGGTCACTGGGAAATACAACGTGGAAGTCACTGGTCTCCAGATCTGAAACAGATAGAAGAGAGATTAGACTAAAAAGACAAAGCTTACACAGCCTAGCAGTGTTTCTAAAGGGCACAGCTAGAAGTTGTGGATTTATTGTACAAACAAACCACAAAACCAAGCACATCAGTTGATTTGTCACAATGGGTCACTCTATACATTCTCTCAAAAACATGTCCAAGTTAAGTTTCTCTTAAGCAGGATCAATTATTTTTAATTTCAAAGGTGCCCCAATCATGGTGTAAGAACTACAGTAAAACTGTTCATCAAACCTACACAGATACATTTATCTGTTGAGGCAATATGAATAAATTGCATGTGGAAAATGCACTATATTCTAAAAGCTGTGTTTATCATAGAGTTATTGTGAGATGTGTGATGGTGAAAGCGTTGGCTCTGTAGTTGCATTTGTGTGTAGGGCCAGACTTCTCTCACAGGGTGTGCAGGTAACATAAAGGTCTCATATAATTTGGATTAAATGGGGTCGTTTCTAAGCACTATGAACTGATGGAAAATGGTAAGCATGATTTTAATCAAACATATTCCAAATCAATGCTTCCTTTAAGGTGGGGTAATATTACTTGATATAAGATAGATCTAGTCCAGGTCTGACAATTATGAATGTGAAGCACAATGCCAGAGCTGTAAACTGAGTCATGAAGTGTGTTCCAATTTCTAATCTGGTTGCCATGCTGCACAGAACCCAAAAACTCCCAGTGAATAGAGAATTATATTACCGCAAGAGGTTTCATGCCCCAGGTCATCTAGTAAGGCTGCCCTAGAAGCTGTCTGAAGCTAACCCAGAACATAACCTTACATAATCTGGCCCGATTTAAAAAAAAAGAAAAAAAAAGAAAGAAAAGCTAAATACTACCTGTAAGGCCAAACCCAGGGCTGGTATCTACCTTAACATTGTTAACAATGTTCCCAAAATAATGTCACCGCCAGACGGCGAAACTGCTACCATTTCAAAAAAAAAATATGATTTATCCTTTCTTTAGTATGACACGCATTATCTCAAGTCTACGGCTCTATCTATTAAACTTATACTGTTAAAGGACAGTACTTCGCAGGGACGACTGATCACTTCCTGTCACCACCGAGGCTAAAGTCCTACGCTCAAACATCCGTTAAACTTGCCAAAAACTCCACAAGCTAGCCTGTGCTAGCCAACCTACCCGTTAGCCCTGATAGCCACCTGCTAACAGCCACAGCCTGCGTTATTCCGACCCAAACAGATCAATATGGTCAGCTTACCTGAAATTTGTTAAAGAAATACTCCGGCCAAAGAACGAGGTACATAGGGCTAATCAATCCTAGTTTCCCAATCAAGGGAACTCCAATCGACGCACTAAACCAGTACCGGGTGATGAAGGGGATGCTTCTGAACCAGTCCCCGATGTCTGACATCTTCCCATAGGATTACAGCCGAGTTACAGGTGCAAAATGCGTGTTCAGCTTTGAAATGAACTATTTTCTAAAACGTTCGACCCGTCGTTGCCCTAAAACCAGAACTGCTCCGCTGCTAACTTTACATGACGTGGCTAATCACAAAGAAGCTAGCTGTACATACGGCAGAACTATTGAGGATACACTTCCGGTTTACCGTTCAAAAATAAAAGCAACTGTAATGTATACCTACAATTATCACGATTTAATAATCATCATAACGATCCCAAATCAAGTATCTGAGCCATTGCAATACAAGCCTGTGAAACAACGGTAGAATTGCTTCATTTTGATTTGTCACTGTGAGTAGTGATTATTAGGGAAATAACTTACTTTTCATATGCTAATCATATGCTGACTGTAACATTATTGCTACATTTTAAAAACTAGTTTATAATTACTTTTGAAGGGAAAGCAAGTAACATTTGTATGACTTGTTTTGCCTATGGAAGAGGAGAGGTGGGAGGAGAGAGGTTATTAGAAAAAATAACACATGGGTTATTATTGAGTTATTAATGCGTGGGAATGTGATAATTATGCTGTGGCCACGAGACAATAAACTTGTGATATTATCCTATAACATGAAGGAACGGGATCTGCAGAACATCATGGACATTGATGAAGATATTTTCATATACTATAAAGACGGAATGACGTACAAAGTTATTTTTTTAAAAGTTGTTAACATGGAGGGATGGTTGTATTATTGGCTGTGGCTCCTGAAGTTGCACCGGTACCCCAACTCCACAGACTTCTGAAAAGGCAGGACTGACCAGACGCCGGCCCTGTCTCTACAGGATTCTGTGCATCCAGTTACAGTCATTTCAGTAGTCATTTTGTTTATTAGCCCACACCACCTTAAACGTGCGATCAAAGAAGCAAGGCCTTGCTTGTTAGACATTTTCTGAGCCAGAGGAGCTCATTGATTTTATTACTGTAATAGACAGGAAGAGCATCTGAAAACCTGCACCAGGATCCGGTGCAGCCAGTATCCCGTTTCCACGCTGTGCCAGATGGCATTACTATTAGTCTTACACCATAAAATTGTGGCTAGACTTAATTATCTTGTGGCCACAACTTATAATCAAGGACGTGCGTCTACGTCCTTCTTATAACCCATGGCCACACATTATGTTTATTAACGCTGGGTGTGACCTCTCCCCTTTCATAGTTGCCACACAGTTTTTATGATTTTAAAGACGTGTAGAATAAATTGTCAGTTACTTTTTTTCAGCTTTCCTTTTCACCACACTTTATTATCACACACACAATTGTTGTTTATACTGTTGCAGGTGCAGATGCTTGTAGATACAAACAACAGTGTCTGCGCTGGGTTGGTCTGTGTTTAAGAAACAGTTTTATTTTACACTCCTCGTTTGAGGGGACCACTGGAACCGGACATGTTTTTACTTATTTTTTATGACCCATGTGATTTCTTTTGCTTACTTCCTGTCAATTTTGCACAGGTATATAGACCTTGGGGAAATCTACCCATGGGCGGCCAGCAACAGAAAGAGGCAGGTCTGTGATGGAACAATGTTTACTTTCATTAATTATAGTGTAAAAGCCAAAGATGAACTAGACGATTAGTAATTGATAAGGTTCATATTATTCTGAAATGTATAATTTAGTGATGTATAAATGTCATATCATTTTTATAACTTTGCTAGTTTTGATGACATCAATTGCTGTAACTCTGTTAGTTTAGATGACATCACTGTTGTAACTTTGTTTATTGAATGACATCGTGTTGTTAGTTTGATGACATCAATATTGTTTATTTAAGTAAGCTGTAGAGCCTGATACTGTTGTAATCGCGACATTGGAATTGGAAGCATTGGAAATAACATAGTTTTTTTGATCGCACATTGGAAAGTACAGTTGAATGTACACTTGACTTAGCCATTTTAACAAGGTTGTAAAAACTCAGATGGAAAAAAAAAAAATTTCATCTGAGAAACATTGCCAAAAGTAGACCATTTTTAACTCAAAACAATGCTGAAATGCTGATGCATGCTTTTATTACAAGCCGCTTAGATTATTGCAAGTCTCTTTTTACTGGTCTCCCTAAAAAGTCTTTAAGAAAATTACAGTTAATTCAGATCGCTGCAGCCAGGATTTTGACCATTACCCCCCAAAAAAAGGGGATCACATTACCCCTCAGCTCCCATCACTGCACTGGCTACCTGTATCTTTTTAGAATTGACTTTTATCCTAGTCCTTTTATCTATAAGGCCTAACATAATCTTGCACCTTCATATATCAGCAAATGCCTTTCATTTTATGTCCCAACAAGAACTCTCAGATCTGTGTCCCTCAAGAAATCTGGTGAGGCTGCTTACTGATTTTATGGCCTTAAACTGTGGAACACCCTCCCCTTGGATCTTAGAACAGCAAAGTCCCTTGAAATTTTAAAAGAAATTATTAAAAAGAAATTAAATCCTTTAATTTGGCTACTATTGCCATTTTTGTTTTTTGTTATTTTCATCTGATCTTTTTTTTGTTAAAGCACTTTGGGCTGCATCTTTGCATGGAATGTGCTACACAAATACAGTTTTTAGCATTATTATTATTGACCTTGTAATTTTGTGTTTTTGAATTAATGTAAAGGAAAGTTACCTAGTCTCGTCCTGCACGTGATAAAAGCTGTTTGCCAGGCTTACCCAAGAAGTGACACATCTATGCAGAAGAAGGAGCAACGACGTGCCACTACATATAGCAATTTTCATGACTGAATGAATGTCATGAACTATTATCACGAAGAATACATTTGATTGATTTTAATAAATAAACGCAAGGAATCCATGTAATGCCTGGGCTGAGGTCTCCCTGAACTACAATCCCCACAATGCACCCACGTGTTTGGTTTTGTTACGTCAACCCACGCGCGACAAAAGTCGTCTTCAAAACAGTTGAAAGAATCCTCTCGAAATTTTAATCGAAGTAAACTTTGACTGACATGTCTCTGAAACTCTGCGAGAACAACTCTGTTTTCTGAGTAACACAAATGGCACTCCATTTGTTATCGAGGTTCTCTTGCGTTGCTCTGACTGAGAAGTACATGTTGCTCTTTTAAATTTCGCGCTGTTCACTCCGCTCTCAAACAGCTTAGCCGACTAGCAGGTTAGCTAGCCTGTCAGTGGCCTAGCAATTGGATTGGAGTTAGTGCGAAATCTGCTTCAAAATTAGCCCTTTTTTTGTTTTAGTCTATAAAAATGCAGGTGACGGACATTGGAAACAAAGAGGAGGGGAAAGTGTGGCATCGAAAACCAACACCGGGCAAAGGGTATGACTGAAATAAATGATGCTTGATGGTTGTCTGGTGCACTTCATGCTTTGAAGAAAGTCATTTCGCTGTTACTTATCTGGATTATGTAAAATGTGTTTGTCACATATAGTTTGAGCCTTAAACTATATTACATCACCCATGATTTCCTGCTTGCAGGCTGTAAGTTCATTCAGCCATCACCTATTGCGTTAATCACAGCCGTCTGCGTGCAGTCCGGAATCCCCTCAAAGTCTTTTCATAACACTCACTTCGGTACGCTAGCAGGCTATAGGCTCCCAGTTTGTCGCAGGTATTCACCACTTTGGAATTTATGGTGTTGCTCTGTGATTTGGTTTTTAAATTCCACCCTGAAGAAAGTCAAAGCTCTGTCCTGAAAAGTGTTGCATGTGTCATCTTTTCATGAAATATTACCATAATCTTACTTTGCAGAATTGTACTTTCCAATCAAATAACCACTTGTCTAGAGAAGTTGGCATAGAATGGATAATTTTACAAAATAAAAAATATAGTCGGTACATTCATACAAATTTTGTGATGTTATTTTGGTATGACTTTGTGCTTTCATACAGCATTCAACTGCAGGTGACTGATACTATAGGTATGAAAAAAGTAAGTAAAATAAAGTAAAGTAAAGTTGGCAGGTAAGGGCATTCATTATCAATTTCACTCAGCTAAAACGTCCACAAAACTTCACTGTAATGGAGCTATTAGGATTAGGAAATGATTACACTTCAGCGATATCACAAAATTTCATTAACCAAATTCTAGTTGACGTATAGTCTTATTACAATAACATCCCCTCACTTCATTGGTAAGTGATCAGACTGATGTTGGTTTAAATCCCCGGAATGATTGAATAACATGCTTCCTCTTTTAGCCATGTGCGTTGATAACTAAAGGTCCACTACAACTGCACCCAACTGAGCAGCATCAAGTTAAAACAGCATAATTGTACAGCTACTTCTCTCATTGTGAACTGTGGGGCCAGCTCTGATTCACTGAAATTATTTGTTTTTCAGCCAAGAATAATCGTCTGGGTGTGCTCTCTCTTTTTTGTGTGTTTGTCTTTCTCAGTGTCTTAGTGACAGTGGTCCGCACTGCTCAGCAGGCAAAGACTGTACGTTTCCTTCAAGTGGCCTTTGATACCACTGGGGACTCTTTCCTGGCTGGAGATCACCATGGCAACATCTATGTCTTTGACATCAGCACAAACAGGTAAAAAGGTTTTGCCATTCTCGCTTGCATGTATTGCTCTTGCCCTGAAAATCATACAGGGCAGTTCTGTCACTAGCTTAGCCACATTTTAGGGGTTAACATGTTTAGACCTGTATTGTTTGGAGCAAATCAGTTAATTTATTTTACACTCAATTGCTGTGTGTTCAGAAGATGCTGTAAACTGCACCTGTGGTATAGTCTTAACCCAGTTGCAATGTTTTGTTGAAATCACCCATGTTCCACTAGAGGTCGCTGTATCTGAGGTTTAAGCGTACGTTGACGAGGCTATAAAGTGGAGTAGAACTCTGTTCAACAGGAGATTTATACTGTGATGGTGATTGTAACATTTCTATTAAAAAAAAATATTTTCCAAATCTTTTACATTATGGTGTTATGAACGCAGCTCTTATATATGGCTGTCGGTGTGATAGGGCCACTAAACCTAATATAACATTGTCTTTTGATAACATTTCACTTCTTTTACAAAAGGCAGTAACAGTGTAGTTTTATGTAGGCTAAGACTTAAGAGATCATTTTCCACTGTAAAAAGGATTAGGATTTGTTTTTAGTGCTATTTAGTATGTTATATTCAGAACAAGCTCTGATCTGGGACACTTATGAGACAGCAATTTGTCAGTAAGTGTGTTTGAATCTTTGTTCTTTGTAGATTTGGACTTAGGTCGTTGACAGGCTTTGTTTTTGATTGAGCTGAACACTTCCTGGTTTCACTTTCTGAGTTTCAATAGGTGGGTCCTGTGACATGGATCACGCCCCCTTTTCTCTTGCTTTTTTGTGGAAAAACCAACAGGACCGGTATTTTTTCACTAAAAACTGTAGAAGAGAGACTGAATGGGGCTCTGAAAGCGGAACAAGCTCTGATCTGGGACACTTAGGAAACAGCAATTAGTTAGTATCTTTTGCTTTGTTGTCGAAAAACCGAAAGGGGTGGTTTCAGCCGTGGTAAGGAGTTATGATTGGGCTAAATTGTGGCACTTCCTGTATTAAATCACTTAGATTTTGCTGTAGCTTCAGCAGAAGCCTCCGCCCTAGTATTTGAACACCTATTTGTAAAGACCTGCGAGTCCACCGAGTAAGGACCCTTTCAAGTTACCCTTTACAACTGTACTCTCCTGTCTGCTCACCTATCAGGCATGTGCTACCAATATATCACTGTCATCCAGGGTTACAGAAACAAACGCTTGTCTCACAAAAGACAATCTAATCCTGAGAACCACTGTTCTCTTAGAAAGGCCTCCTCTACTCTCACCTGTTTTACTTTCGGCCTGGGGAATTGCCAGTCAGCTGTAAACAAAACTGAATTCATTCAAGGCTTTGCTGCACTATCAGATATACAGGTACTAGCCCTGACTGAAACCTGGCTCCGTCCAGAAAACACAGCGACTGTACAGTCTCGACACGGATATCAGCATTCCTCACTCATATTTCAGATTGGATGAAGGACCGGCACCTTCAGCTCAACCTATCAATGACTGAGCTCCTTGTCATCCCAG